>JADLZK010010832.1:0-120688 GCA_015847255.1 Hyparrhenia diplandra | reverse complement strand
GTATATTATTATTTCCTATTATTTGAGGATAATTGTGCACGCGCCCATGCGCACCGACCTGTCGCAATTCTATATAGGCATTTTCGAAATAAACATGACAACTAAAAAACGTGTATTCTGTTTTTAGTTAGGGTATGACACGTGCATAAAGCTTGACGTGATAGCATATACTACATAAATATATTCTATCATATATAAGCTACTAAAATACTTTTTTCTAATCATATACATCGTGAAACATAATAGTATGCCTTTTTAATTTCATGGTTGTAGAGGTTTTAATTTAGAAACATAAATATCCACCATAATTATAAACAATTATAATTTGTTTTCCATATAATAACATATATTAGTATTTACATGTAGATTTGAGACTTTTTTTTTGTTTTTTTATAGCAGTCATATATACAAATATATTTCATAATAACATATATGGGTAGCTTTAATGTAAAGTTTGGAGGTTATATTGCATTATATTTTATAATCAAAAAGATGGGTAACTTATAAAAGCATTGGCATTTTAAATTATCTTTGATAGGAGTAGATGTGAATTGAGATACAAGTTAGAGGGTTATTTTAAATTATCTTTCTATCACAGCCGCCTTGCAGGGGTGGCTGAAAGGTCCCTTGTGGTTTTTGGTAATTGAGTGTCAACATTAGGTGAACTAATAATGTGTGATTGAGATAATACCGCGGAGAGATTAGTTCACATGGGTTGATGCAATGAAGGAGCTTATTGCATATGAGACATGACATGGAGTCATGTGACCAAGGTGGTGAAGATCAAGACAAGGCTTGGCTTGATGGACCCAATTGCAAGTGTGAAGGTGTAGGCTCGAGATGGGGACTAGAGGGGGGTGAATAGTCCTTACTAAAACTAATTGCGGCAGCTAAACAAATATAACGCGGAATTGAAACTATTCGTTTAGCCAAGACTTCACCCCTCTAGCTATGACTCTAAATCACCTCACAAAAGATCCTACACAAAGCAAATGAGGTGATAAGCCTAGCTTGAGCTCCTAACCGTTTCTATTGCAAGGTCACACAAACCTAAGCACTAGAACTTCAAACAACGGTGAGCTCCTACACAATTCTAATGAGCAAAAGCACAAAGCCAATCCTAAGCTCACTAGATGCACTAAGGACAAGGCGACACACGCCTAACCCAAAGGCTCAAATTACTTAGCTACACAAACTAAGCAAAGCAACTAACAAGCTACACAAGCTAGTAATTGCAAGAGCTACTCCACAAGCACAAGCACAAGTTATATATGAATGTAAATACAAAGCTTGTGATTTGGAGAATGCAAACCACCGAGAAGAGTAGACAAGTTGACACCGGACGCGTGGAGGAGCCGTCCGTGTGGGCTAGGAACCTTGTCGGTTGTGACCGACTCACGACCGACTTCTTTGGTGAGTCCGGTCGGTGCGCTCTGGTCGCGGCCACCAGAGAGTGTTCTTTCAAGCACCAACGGCTCTATTTTGGATGGAGCCTATATATACTTGCTATGGTCGGGCATGGCTGGTTGCTGAGCACACTTGGGCCTTAGTGGCTTGTGTTGTGGTGCTTGAGAGCCCTCCCACTTACTTGTGATTGATAGTGTTCATCCAAATCAAAGTGAGGAGTGATTCTAGTGCATTCGCGTTGAGAGATCGCATTGTGGCACTAGGTGATCGTGTTGCAAGCCGGTGTACTTGTTGCTCTTGGAGGTTGCCACCTCCTAGACGGCTTGGTGGCAAGAGACTTCGTGAAGCACGCAAGCGGAGATTGTCGCGGTGCTCCAAAGGAGGATTTGTGAGAGGTTCGTGCTCACCTCGCAGGGGATCGCGAAGAGCGACACTACTAGAGCGTGTCGGTGAGTACCTCCCTTGTGTGTGTGGTGTCTTGCGGTGCCTTGAGAGGCTCACTTGAGAGTGGTGTCTTGCGGTGCCTTGCGGGCGTGCCTTGGCAAGTGATCGGAGAATCACAATCAAGAACCATCTAGGTGAAAACACCAAAGGAACCACCCAAGGTGTTGGTCGACACAACGAGGAGTAGGGGGAAGTTGGCAAGCTTCCCGATACCTCGATAAAAAATCACCGGTGTCAACTTGTCTACTCTTCTCGGTGGTTTGCATTCTCCAAATCACAAGCTTTGTATTTACATTCATATATACCTTGTGCTTGTGCTTGTGGAGTAGCTCTTGCAATTACTAGCTTGTGTAGCTTGTTAGTTGCTTTGCTTAGTTTGTGTAGCTAAGTAATTTGAGCCTTTGGGTTAGGCGTGTGTCGCCTTGTCCTTAGTGCATCTAGTGAGCTTAGGTTTGGCTTTGTGCTTTTACTCATTAGAATTGTGTAGGAGCTCACCCTTGTTTGAAGTACTAGTGCATAGGTTTGTGTGACCTTGCAATAGAAACGGTTAGGAGCTCAAGCTAGGCTTATCACCTCATTTGCTTTCTCAGAGGATCTTTTTTGTGAGGTGATTTAGAGTCATAGCTAGAGGGGTGAAGTCTTGGCTAAACGAATAGTTACAATTCCGCATTATATTTGTTTAGCCGGCGCAATTAGTTTTAGTAAGGACTATTCACCCCTCCCCCCTCTAGTCCCCATCTCGACCCTACGGTGGCGGCCGGGGGCAGCAAATCGACGGCGTCGGCGGCCGCTTAGGGCAGGCTAGGGCGGGCACACGCTTCTTAGGCATGTAGGCCTAGAGCCGAGGAGGCAGGGAAAATATTCTTTATTACTTGTCCCCGAGAAATTACATCCTCCTTATTTATATAGCCCTCTATAGACTTGTATCTCAAGCTACCAATCTTTAAAGGTTTTCTTATAGATTGGAATACCTTTACAAGCAAGTCCTTATTCTTTTTCTAATAGGAGATTTCCTTATAGAGTGAAATATCCCCTTCACACCCAAAAAGTCCTAATCTTATCCTAACCGAACTCTTACTTTAATTACTAAAGAAATCACGGAGGGGCGTGCCGAGGGGGCGCACGCACTGGGGCAGGGTGCCCCTTTGCCGGGCGTGGGCCCTTGGGCCGAGCCCTTTGGGCCCCATCGTTTGGGGTGTGACATCTCCCCTTCTCCGACCGGCATCCCCTCGCGTTGGATGAAAGCCCACTTTGTGACACCTAAAGCAAGGTCCGGGTACCCGGCATGATGAGATCAACACGTAAGGACCAACCTCCCATCCACTGGGTTGGCGAGGACCAACCTCCATGAAGTAGTGGAGGTTGCCTATGTAGCCGTGCTACACATACTGATGCACCGCACGTCCTTGCGGTGTTGCGGTTTCTCGGCTGGCAACAAGAAGCAGCTCCCTTGGGATCCCAGCTTCAAGGTGCTGATGAAGCATGTCACGAGGGGGGGCTCTACAAGAACAAGAAACGGTCGTGGGGCGGTGGCATGAGGAAGACGGGCATGAGGCGCCAGATTGTGATGCGCGACGTGTTGGAGGAGAAGCAGCGAGGTTGATCATCGCACCATACATGAAGGAGTCGATGTCGAACATGCGGGGTGAGAGCCGGTGCATCTCCCCTGTCCGGCGTCGTAGTTGATGTAGACATTATCGACGCCAAGAACTGACGATCCATGTTGTCAAGGAAGACGACGCATGCGGCGCCCACATGGTGGCGCCGTGGGTTACACCCGCCCGGCGCGGATGGCCGTTGGGGCGCCGGCCGCCGGGGTGTTATGTAGGCGCGAGGGCAAGATAGTTCGTGGTGACGAACCCTACCTTGGAGCCGGGCGTCCCAGCAGGTCCGGGCAAGAGCGGTAAGGGAGGCTAGGAGGTAGAAGCGCCATCGATGAGGAGGCCGCCGTCCTCCAGCGTCCAACCCGGAGTAGCGACGCCTATGGTGATGTCGAGGGCTATCCACCGCGCAGAGCTGCTCCTCAAGTGTCTCCCCGACGCAGTTGTACGAAGACACCGAGGACGTGCCGTAGAGGTCTCGGCGCCGGGCGTGTGTCGGTCGCTTGTCGAGGCGTGGAGCCGGCTACGGTGTGTCGCGGAGAGGCCGTGACCGCACCGCCCGGTCCCCGGGCCCCCATGTGGACGGGTGGGAGGTGGTGTCTACATGAACATCTTGGTTGTCCCCGACGGTAGTATTCTAGCTCGTTGATGCGAAATCCTAGGTCACCGTCCCCGGCTTGCCAACCATGGCATGTCGAGATGATGTCGATGTCACCGCCGACATGTACGACGTAAGCGTTGATGTCGAAGATGTCAACGCCGATGCAGATCGGGACGCCGCTGGCCGCTACCCGGCATGTCAAGGTGGTGCCCGTGCGGCCGGATGGCCCACCCACACCGGGTTGTGGTTGCATGCGGAGTCCGCCCGTGGCCACCATGTGAGGGTCGATGTAGTTGTGCGAGGCGCCCGAGTCGACGGCGATGTTGACGTTCTCGCCTCAAATCACCCAACAAGGTAGAGAGAGTGGACACCACGCATCGGGAATTGGGATCCCCGATTGGGACCCCCGAGGCAGCGCCGCCGTCCCGGGTGGCATCGCCGGTGTCGCCGTCATAGTTTTTGAGGACCATGATGTCGAAGAGATGCTTGCACTTCCGAATCGTGTGAGAACGGCTCGTCACAGTTGAAGCATAGTCCCTCCTTGTGTCGTTCCGTCATCTCCTCTGGTGTCAGCCACTTGAACGACCGTGGTGGTGTTGCTGGTGTGGTCGGCACTAGCGCCGCAGGCGTCGTGGGCGCGGTCAGTGCCAGGGACGCCCTTCCTCGCTACAATGGTGTCTTGCCGAGAGTCAGAGGATGGCGGGCGATGTTCATACACCCTGGTGAGCGACATGGTTGTCTCCATGTCCTTCGGGTCCTATAGCTCGACGTCGGTCTTTAGGGGCTCTCCCAATCCGGCTGTGTAGATGTTCACTTGCTGCTGGTCATCGAGGTGCCTAGCGCATGCCACGTGCGCCAGGAATAGCTTGGTGTACTCGTCGTCGGTCCCAGTCTTGCGGAGCGATGCCAGTTTGCCCAACGGGTTGCCCCATGTTGTAGGTCCGAAGCGCTCGTTGACGTGCTGGGCGAAGCATGCCCAATCTGTCACCGCCTTCTCCCCGGGATAGGCGCATGTACCATTGTTGTGCTCCACCTGTGAGATGGTAAGATGCATACTAGACTTGCTCGGTTGCTAGCGTACCTTGCCGTATGAAGAATTGCTCACAACGGTTCAACTAGGGCAAGGGGTCCTCCTTGCCATCAAACGTCGGGTAGGAAGCTTGTGCAGGCGAGGAGCGAGTCCCGAAAATTGATTCGAGAGGAGCCGAGGGGGGGTGGGCACCGCTGAGGAGCGCCATGGTCGGGCGCCGGTGTCGCGCTTGCGGATGGAGGCTAGATTGGTCTCGACCTCGCACCAACTTCGTGGCTCATCGGGCGGTCTTGGTGTTCTCCTTAGTGTTCTTGAGGAAGGCGCAGCGGACTCCTCCATGGCTTCCTTGACACCGATCTCCTCGGGGCTGTCACACCATGCGCTTGTGTTCCTCTACCGGATTGGTACCGAGAGGATGGAGACTTGATCAGCGAGCGTGTCAAGGTGGGTGGTGATCTTGTCGAACTTCTTGACGAGATTCCAGCCCGGCTTCTTCGAGTCGGCGTCCATGGTGGTGGGTGGATCGGCGTGGACTCGGATACCACCGTCACATCCGCCTCGGCAATAGGCGGTGGCGACGGAGCCGCTGGTGGCGCCAAGCGGGCGGCGGCGCCGACGGCATTGGACAGCGGTGGCGGCGGCACTAGGGCAAAGGGGCGGGCGCGCGACGTGGGGAGAGGGGGCGGCGGCGGCCGGAGCGAGAGGAGGTAGGGAAAATATTCTTTATTGTTTGTCCCCAAGAGATTACATCCTCCTTTATATAGCCCTTCTATGGGACTTGTATCTCAAGCAATCTCTAAAGGTTTCCTTTATAGATTAGAATACCTTTTACAAGCAAGTTCGATTTTTTTTTCTAATAGGAGATTTCCGTATAGAGTGGAATATGCCCTTCACACCAAAAAGTCCTATAATCTTATCCTAATCGGACTCTTACTTTAATTACGAAGAAATCGTGGAGGGGCGGCGGCGGAGGGGGTGCGCGCCCGGGCCGGGGCCCCCCTGCCGCCGCAGCTCCTGGGCCGGCCCTCGGCCCCCATCTTTTGGGGTGTGACACTTTCATAATAGCAAAGATGAGCAATTTAGATGTCATGCTATGTGGGTATTTTACATTATGTTTAATTGTGACAAAGGTTTGTAATTTAGATGCAAATGTAAGGGATATTTGAATTATATACAAATTGAGATGTTTATTCTAAATTATCTTCTATAATGGCAGAGCTGGATATATAATTTAGATGCAAAACTAGGGGTTCATTTATGTATTCTTTGTAATAACAGTGGCGGTAGTTTTTATCCTAAATTACAACAGATCAATGGCTATTATCACCAATGATTATTTGTGTGTACCAAAATAAAGGACTGATTTTTCTAATTATTGTGAAAAAAGTTTAGATTTTTTTCTAACACATTTGGTGGAATTAACATGGTGCCTCTGTTGGATCGAGCCTGTAGTAAGATAAGATTTGTTCTGTGTGGGCCAAGAAAAACTTTTGGTTAGTTGCATACTTCTACAAATTGCATCAGAAACATTTTAAAATTTTCAGCTTTCTTTGTTTGAAATAATAGACGTGCGGATTATTTCAAGCTCTACTTTGTTGAATCTTCTTTAATTTGTGGGTGAAAGCTGCTGCTCGCTGATCTTCTTTTGTTTCTGTTTGCGAAAATTGGACTTGTTTGTTCTTTGAGCTGAGAAAGTTTGACGCCGGGAGAGGTCATGAGGACACGTTCTAGCCAGCAAATTAGTGATAGTTGTTACGCAGATTTGTTGCCATGGAGGCTTGGAGAGTCAGGAACCAACACAAAGCTTTACCTGTCCAATAAATTTATTAATTATTAATGTGTTCCCTACGGATGGAGAAAAACTTGTACCTCTACAAATTGCATCAGGAACCTTTTAAGATTCTTAGCTTGCATTGCAGGATGACTGATGAGCAATAATGTCTACTGTCTAGTTGTTGCTACTGTACATACATAGTATATACCTACTTGAGCCGAGAAACCAAATGGAATGGATGGGGATCAGAGACCATGCATCTTACTGAGTAGTTTACTTGTCATGTTGATGGGCAAAAAGGCTCCACTAGAACAAGTTGGAGGACTGAAAGATTTGCAAGTAGAGACCCTCCTGATTCCCGTATTAATGAGTGATACTATTTGCATAATTGTATAACCTGCAGTCTTATGTTATTATACTAGGGGTGACAATTAACAAACACACAGCCGTCGATCTTCATCAGGATTCGATCACAACATCCTGACAACTCCAAAGATTATCCATTTTCTGACTTCAATAATCCCACTAGAGTCTTTGGTTTAGTTGTACCTCTACATTTTCTCCAGATATAGGATCCTGTATGATGTGCGCCATCATGTACAACAGATGGTGGTCCGGACCTGCTAGCTAGCTAGTTGCAGCTAGCTGTGTATATACTTCAAGTTGATGCAAGCATGACTCTGCAACATGATCCCTGTCCTTCTCCAATCAAAGTATAATATACAGTATTATAATAGCTTATCGTCTGAGCTGAAGCAAGTATCAGCTGTCTAGTAATAATTAGAAGATTAATTGGCATGTGAGTGTAGTTAGGGCAATTTCATCGATCCAACTTGAGTAACTCGTCGATGCTGTGGCAAAGTAGCACTGCACTACTGCCAGCAGTATATATAAAATTGCTTTTGGCAATAGACATGATTGCAAGAGGCTAGGAAAAGGGAAAAATGAAATACACAAAAGTTCTTGCACGCCTTATTCGTTTATTTTTCCTGGCCTAAAACATGATCAGAAACGACAATAGAAACACGAGTCCCAAGTTCCAGTTTTAAATATGGTCAAGTTGGCCATGTTCGCCGGCCTACACTATTTGTCAATGGCTAATTACTGATTAGGCCATGTGATGTTGGGAGATGAGCAGTTCACCAGTACAGAAAGCCGCTCAATCTAAGCAAAATTTGCAGATTAATTTTATATTCAGCATTGGAATCGCTGTTGGTGACAATTTTAACCAATCCTGCTCGGAACCGGTGCCCGCAGCTCTGCATTTTCAGGTTTAAAAAGTTAGCCAAACTAAGGGCTCGATTAAGCTGTTCCTATATAGAAGCTAACTATCACGTGGCTATTTTTTTTAATTTAGAAAAAAAAAAGAGCATTGCCCATTCAGAAAAGGTACAGAAAAATCGATCACGGCGGGACAAATACAAACCCTAAGGGATTACAATTAGGGCTTTGAATAAAAGGAATAATAACAGATCGGCGCTTAAAAGAAAATAACAAGGAGACAGGCATAAAGAGCAGGAACTCAAATCGACCATAATCTGTTGGCAACCTGAGATTCCATATGATCGCTGGATCTGAATTATTTTTCTAGCATCTCGTTCCTTCTTTCTCCCACCAGATCGGAAGTATGCCACGTGGCTTAACTGCATTACGGCGTGCCTTCAACATGAGAATGATGTTACGGCCGGAGTTGCAGGTGTCAAAAAATGAAAAGTAGAGTATATCTATATATAACAGAATCAAAAGTTTAAAAGCATATAGCATATAGCATATCATGACATGACGTGACGACAATTAAATCGAAGTAATTGCATGATTAGTTAAAGCTCTCTCCAAAATAGTTTACTATTTGTTTGCTCCACCTGAGAAGGTGGCAGCGCTTGGATCACAGATTTGTTGGCTTTTGCACATGTGCACACAGCCATATACATTTTTTTATATTTTTCTATATATGTTGTGGTGTATAGCACTTGCACCTAGCTAGTCCAATATGCAATAACATGGTATTTGAACAATAAGAATTGTATGGCCCTGCTGATTGGCAGGACCAAGACAATTAAACAGTGGACTCTTTTGTTTTTCCTTTATGATTTTCTTCAGATTTTCTTCGGATTGGACTCAGGAGGCAGTTGGCATGGAAGGGTTTATCTCCTATCTGTACTTTTGATTTGAATCCCCTTTCTTGGGATTTGCTTCGATCTGTAGTTTAAAGGTTATAGGTTCAGCATAAAAAACCATACGCCATTATCACATGGATCTCCTAATTAAACAATTCAGGCGAGTGGCGACAGTACAATATATTGGACGCAACTAATAAAGTTCAGATCGAAATTCCACTCCGCCTCCAACAACAGATGTACACACATCCTTACAAAGCTGTCACCATCGCAGGGTATACCTATACTGATGTAGCTCATATATAATTTGGTTCAACGAGAAGCTACATGTTCATGAAAGAATTCTTACAACTATTCGATCTGTAACTATCACGCTTGATTTGCAGCTGAGGGAGATAGAGATAGACTACTTCAAACAAACAGTACTTCAAACAAACGAGTGTCATTGTCACCCAAGACCCAACCAACTACCCAATGAATCTTATGACAGGCTCTGTTGAGCTATATATGCCGAAGACTTGTTTATACAGACTAGCTTGGTACAGGATATACATCACATATTTTCTTAGCAAAAAGAAGATAATACGAGATCTTCGCGTATCAGTGCCGTGATATCAACGAAAGTAGACAGAGGAATAAATCGCGTTGGAGAAAAAAAAAAAGGAACGCGTGTGCAGATGCAGATCCAACCATGCAATCCTGCAAAAGAATTGCTAGCTCAAGCCGTTGCCTTTTCTGAGAAACGCAAGGAGCACGTGAACGCCTTCTTCAGAACAGAAGGGGCCCGTAATTCACACCACCAGCCGGTCCTGTATATATAAAAAGCATCCCCGATCGAGAGAGAAGTCTCGAAGCAGTGGGAACACGGGGATCTTGAAGGCGGAAGTCAGCATTAACAGAAGGAAAATAAAACAAATCAGGTGTGTTCATCATCAATTCTTTTGATCTCCGAAAAGGACTTGTTTGAATACTTTTAGCTAGAAATCTCGCTGTTCCTTTCTTCTGATTCGTATTTATAGCTCTTGCGCTCTTAGGGATTTAATTGGAAGATACATCGAGGTGATGGATGAACTCAACAAATGGCATTCACATCCGGTAAGACTACCAAGAACTAGCACAAAACCCACCTGAAAACTTTGAATCCTTCGACTAATTCTTGGTTCTTGCCCCTTTCAGGACTACTCTGAGGAGGAGCTAGCATACATGTATATAGGCAACAAGAAGAAGAAGAGCAAGCCGGGATGCAACAGCAACACCATTTCGCCGAGCGACAGCCCGAGCAGCTGCAGTACTACACACCACCACCAATGGCGCCGCCTAGGTCCCCTAACCCCTTCCTTGAGTTCCTTCCACATCATCAACACCACAGCTCCAGTTTCCCCGGGTTAGGGGTCCCGGCGGCATTACCACCCAGGCCGCTGCCGTTGGGGATGGTCAAGAATGAGCCAGGGCAGCCGTCATCGTCGGCAAGCAATCGCATCCTCTCCTTCGGCGGACAGCCTCCAAGCACGCTCAACTTCTCCTCAGCAGGAGATTGGACGGAAGCCTGCGTTGAAGCGGTCCAGCAGATGCCACCGGAGAGACGGAGCCGGACGCACTGGAACACGCAGGAGCATGTCATCGCGGAGCGCAAGCGGCGCGAGAAGATGCAGCAGCAGTTCGTCGCGCTGGCCACCATCGTCCCCGACCTTACCAAGGTAATGCACATCTTGCCCGGTAATTCTCTAATCCAAATTTGCTGTGGAAAGTGGATCTGTGTGAGTGCATTCTCCTGCTGTGCTTTCATGCTATAATAGATATAGATTACCAAAGGATAATTTGTTATAAATCGAAACTGAAGTATCACATGAGATGGAGATGCGGCGGCGCGATATATATATATGCGTCGAAATAATTTCTCTATGTACATATAGACCTAAAAATCACTGGAGTGGGTCGACGCTGGCCGGACTACAGCAGTCCAATTGAAACACCGGATCGGACGACGAATGGCTTCTGGTGGCAGTTTGTGGAGCCGTATAGGGGCGCGAGTGTCTGTGACCAAATCCAACGTCCATTGCTGTAGCCTGGATTTCCTGCACTTGGTCTTAGGGAGGTGCATGTGATGTGAATAGGGCGGCCGGCGGCAGACACGCCGCAGTCACTCATACGCGAGGACGGGGCCTGTGTCTGTGTGTTTTAGATAAAGGATGACTCATTCGGCCTCTACGTTCAGAGACGTATACAGCCTAATTATTACAGAGTTTTTAAAGTAGAGCGACAAATGCTCAAAAAAAGTAGCAACAACTGTTCGAGAATGTAAACAAAAACTAGCACAGCCTATAAAGGTGCTTCCAACCACCGCTCAGCTTCTGTGTAGCGAGACCATCTCAATTTTGGTGCTCAACGATGATAGTAAATTCTTGTTTAAATCATCACGCCGCAGCTGTGCCCCGAAACGAAGCCAATGTGTGCCCCCTCGAAAATAACCCGCAGAATAGAGTTATATTTGATTCTTTTAAAACAAATGTCATTGTGGGTATTCCGGATGGCCCAAAGAAAAAGCAAAAAAACCCAACCCAAATCAAACCTCTAATCTTAGAATTTTGATTAGAGAGCCAAGAACCAAATAAGTGTCTAATAGATCTGGTTGAGTTAAGCCCGTAGCAAGATACACCATCCTCCAAACCATTTTAGCATAATGACAATCCAGAAAAGATGTTGAATTGATTCATTCAGGTTACAACCAACACATTTCGACTGCCATTCCAATTCTTTCTAGCAAGATTGTCTTTAGTTAAGATCACCTCTCTCTGTAAAAACCAGAGGAAGATCTTAATTTTTAGAGAAACCTTAATCTTCTAGATTTTTTATGTCCGAAAGGTTGATGCGAATTTATTAGTTGCGATACATCGAGCGAACCGTAAACAATCCCGATTTGGTTAGGTTCCACCCGAATGAATCGACCCATCAACTAAGTTAAAAGGTGCTATCTCATGCTACAAGATTAGACCAGTCTCTCAATCTAGGTCCAAGCAACGCTCTCCTAAATGAGATATTTAGAGGTTGTGACGTTAGAACTTTTGGCCACCGTTGCATGTGGATCTCTTACTATATTATATAGAGACGGGTACCTATCTTTGAAAGACAAGTCTCCTACCCAATTGTCCTCCCAGAAACGCTAAGTGGCACATCCATCTTTGATAGAAAACGTGCCATTAGTTAAGACTTCATCTTTAATTTTCATAAGACCCTCCAAAAGTGGGAATCATATGGTTTAGCCTTAACTGCGATAAGGACTTAGACCTCAAGTACTTGTTTCTAAGCAAATCTTGCCACATACCTTCAGTATAAGTAAGTTAACAATCCACTTTGCTAGAAGACATTTATTTTGTAGTTGAAGGTCTAGAATTCCTAACCCACCTTGATCCTTGGGTCGGCATAGGATGTCCCATTTGGCAAGCCGATATTTATGTTTTTCGGATGATCCTTGCCAAAAGAATCTTGATCTGAATGGTCAAGATTTTTTGTAACTCCTTTTCGAATTTTGAAAAAGGACATCATAAACATGGGTAGGCTGCTAAGTACTGAATTGAGGAGGATTAAACGGCCTCCATAAGACCGAGGTTCCTAGCTTTCCAACAAGAAAGTTTCTTCTCAAATCTTTCTTCTACTTTATGCCACTCCGAATTGAGTAGCTTTCAGGTGCATGGGTATACCCAGATATCGAAAGGGGTATATACCGGCATTACATCCGAAGAGAGTGGTGTATTCATTTTCCACCTCTTTGGCCGCACCATAGCGTAAGATTTCACTCTTGTGGAAATTAATTTTTAAGCCCGATAATTGCTCAAAAGCACATAGTAGAAGTTTCATATTTTTTTGCCTATTCGAGATCATGATCGAGGAAGATGATAGTGTCATCTGCGTATTGAAGGATAGATAATCCATCATCAACTAAATGAGGAATAACACCGCTTATTTGGTCATCAGACTTTGCTCTTTTAATAAAGAGAGCTAGCATATCAGCCACGATGTTAAATAAGATTGGAGACATAGGGTCTCCTTGGAGCAAACCTCTTTTAGTTTGAAAGTAGGGACAAATGTCGTCATTAATTTTAATCCCTACACTACCTCCTCCTGTGACCATTTGTCCAACCCATCTACACCATATTGGAGAAAATCCCTTCATGCGTAGAGTTTGTTGAAGAAAGGACCATTTAACTTTGTCATAGGCCTTTTCGAAGTCAATTTTGAAAACCACTCCATCTCTTCTTTTGATATGAAGTTCATGGATGGTCTCATGGAGGATGACAACACCTTCCATTATATTTCGACCTTGCATGAAGGCCGTTTGGGTCGGCCTCCCCACGCCGCCTGAGCTACTTTATTGAGCCTATTTGTGCCAACTTTAGTGAAGATTTTAAAGCTGACATTAAGAACGCAAATATGTCTATAATGTTGTATTTTAGTAGCTTCTGCGCCTTTTGGGATGAGGGTTATTATCCCAAAGTTTAGGCTATAAAGATTTAAATTCTCTCTATGGAAATCCAAAAAAAGAGCCATTAGGTCATCTTTAATTATTGACCAGAAGAGTTGGTAAAATTCAGCCGGAAAGCCATCCGGTCCGGGCGCTTTATTATGTTCCATTTGGAAAACAACCTCTCTGACCTCGGCTTCGGTAAATTCAGCGATAAGCACATCATTTTCCTCCTCTGACACCTGAGGAATATCATGGGGCCTGTGGTTCTGTGTGTGGCTTGGCAACGCCCGGCCTTTGGCGGCGCAATGCGTGCAGCCGGTTGGAGCTTGGAAGAGCGGGCCGGAAGCCGGTGAGGACACGGCGGTCCCGGATCCAATCCAGTGGCGATCTGCGAGATCGAACACGCCGTCGCGGTGCTCGGCCCGATTGAGTTCATCGAGTCCAACGAGGCAGCTTAGCCTTTGTTTTCGAGGGATGTGAAGAAATTTTATATACACTCAGTACGCCAGATCATCACGCAGTACCTAGCTAGGGCATGCTGAATTTTTTACTCTAAATATATAGGAGTATATATATGTTGACGGGTTCGCACCAACACACTCGAGGGTCTTGGACGCCCACGAGGTTGCTTACAACCTGCATGACGGTAAAAACCAAAGCGTAAACGATCAAAAACCGATCTAGAGATCGATTAGACCGATGTAGAGCTCGTTCTTGACCGAAAAAGCCTCAGAACGCCCTCCGAAAAGATCCGTTGAGAGGACGCGCGTGAGGGATCTCCTACGACCAGCAAGAGGATCCCCGAAATCTCACCGGGAGAGTGACCGAACAGCAGGGATAGAGGGTTGGAGAAGAAGAAATTAGGGTTTGAGGAGTTGGTAGTTGATCTTTGATCGATTGGATGTAGATGATCAAATCGCCATTAACCTCTTATTATACAAAAAGGGGTGGTCTTATCCCCTTAGAAACCGCGATTAGATAATGTTTCCAATCACCAAACCTTTCTAAAACCGAATAGAAACTAAATTGGTTCAGAAGAGGAAAATCCGTCCACGCACGCCAAGCGCCGCCATATATTGCCGGACGCCACCACGGGAGCGCGGACGTAGTCCAAAAGACCCTGCAAATCAAAGGGCGCCGGACGCCGCATCGGACGCGAGGGCTGGCGTCCGACGCGCATCGGACGCTGTCCGTAAAGACCGTGTCTCGGGGTACCGCCGGACGCCGAGGCTTTGGCGCCGACGCGCTTCAGCCAGGTCCCGATGTCCGGCGCGTATTATTCGCGTCCTACCGCTTTCCTCGCTGAATCTTTTGATCATTTGGCCTCGCCATTGCACTTCAATCATGTCCACGACCTCCTTGTCAGTCTATAAATTACTAAAATCATGTCTGGAAATTTTGGATGTCAACAATATATGTTTACAAAGTACCATTGAATGCGCTGCACTTGAAAAGAATTTTCTCGTACAAGTCTAGTAGTAATAACAAGATAACATGTATATGGTTTGTGTGTTAAATCTACACCGCAGTGTGTATTATTAGTGTAGTATCACGGACATATATATATAGGGCCTGCTATTCGAAAATGTCAGTTTTCAGAAACCATATGATATAGAGGTTATAAAATTACAACCATGAATTAATTCCCCGTAATAAAAAAACAGAACTATGCATTAAATCTCATGGTATAGAAAAACATATCTTAATTAGTAGGTGTTATCAAATTTTACTATGAATAAAAAACCATATGTAGTTCTCAGTTCTCGTTTTTATTCAATTATGCAGAATCATTTTGATGGAGATTTGTTGTTTTTCTTTAATTACGGAATAGAGTATCTCAGCCTTCACATTCACTGAATACTTAGTTTAACACTTACAAACAGGGGCTAAGCCTAGAACTCCGCTAAGCGGGACATAAGTCTAAGACCTGAAGACCATACTAAACCACATAAGTGTTCAGGAACAACTTCCTAGCCACACCACAAGTCCATACCAACTAGACCAATGACCTCAGACCGCATATCACTAAACACCAGTTCAAAAGAACATCATAAGGAAGCTTTATGATCCCAACGCCTTCTGATTCCTCCAGCTTCTGGAACTAAAGAACTGCAGCACCATTGTCTCAAGTTGTTTACAGCCATCTTTCAAACACCTTCCCTCTTCCTCTTTAGAGAGCAGGGACCAATGTCGGATCCAATACGTGCCCAAGAAAATAACCTGCAAATAGGAGTTAGAAACCTTTTTTGAACACGGCATCATTTCTATTCAACCACATGGCCCAACACATAGCCGCCAAACCCACAATTATTTGACATCTTATTCTTGGAGTGAAACTCCTTAACCAAGATCCAAACATATGAGAAGTGCTTTTTGGTTGATGAATATTAAAAGTGATGTAAATCATGTTCCAAACAAATCTAACCACCCGACAATCAAAGAAGAGATGTTGAATGTTCTCTTCTAGGCCACGAAAGCAAATTTAGAATCGCCTTTCCATTTTTTTTTTCACTAGATTATCTTTCGTTAGGATTACCCCTTTTTAGATACCAAAGCAAAATTTTAATTTTCAAAGGTATCTTTGTCTTCCAGAATAAATGTTTTCCATCGGTTTTATTCCCCTTCATCAGCTCTCTCTACAAATGCACCATTTTTCTTTAATTGCCAAATGAAACATCATTGTCTCTTTTTAGGTTCACCGTCAACACTAAGGATACCAGCCTAAGCCACTCGTCTAATCTCCCACCAACTATCCCCCGTCTAAATGAGATATTCAAGGGAGTTGAATTAAGTACACTAGCCACTGAGACCCCTTTCTTCCTCACTATCCTGTATAGGTCCGGGAACCTCCGCATTAGCGGTTCTTGACCGACCCACACATCTTCCCAAAATCTTGCAAGTTGGCCATTTTAAACCTTAAACTGTCCATATTGAAGCATAGTTTCCTTCATCTCTATCAACCCCGACCAAAAAATGCGAATCTCCGTGCTTTTTTTCAATCTGAGATAAACACTTGTCTTTAACATATTTCTTCCTAACTATGTCTTGCCATAAACCGTCCTCAATAAAAGTTTGAGCAGCCATTTACTAAGTAAGCACTTGTTCTGAGTTTATAGATACAAAATTCCCAGCCCCCCCCCCTACACCTTGGTTGACATAAAATGCTCCACCTAGTCAATCTATACTTCTTTTTTTGCTCATCACACCGCCAGAGAACCCGGATCTGTAGTAATCCAATCTTTTTCGTAACCCTTTAGGGATGACAAAAAAGACATCAAAAACACAGTAGGCTAGACAAAACCGAGTTTATCAACACTAATCGGCCACCAAGACAAAAACTTCCCTTTCCAAAGAACTCAATTTCTTTTGGAATCGTTCCTCCAATGTTTGTTTACGAAGCTTCCTCAGAATGCATCGAATTCCTAAGTATTTGAAGGGAAAACTTCCCTCCACACAACCGAAAATCTCCATATATTCCTTGCCTCTATCCTTAGCCTCACCAAACAAAAATAACTCGCTTTTGTGAAAGTTAATTTTTAAGCCTGAGAGCTTTTTGAAAGCCTAGCACAAGTTTCAAGTTTCTAGCCTCCCCTAGATCATCCTCCATAAATAGAATTGTGTCATCTGCATATTGGAGAGTAGAGAGCCCATCCTCAACAAGGTGAGGAACCAAGCCCCTAAACTGACCACAATCCTTTGCTCTCGAGACTAGAATCGCTAGCATATCGGCAACCAAAATTGAAAGGACCGCGACATGAGGATCCCCCCGCCTAAGACCTTTCCCCGTGCGAAATTGCGGCCAACTTCCTCGTTAACTCTGACCCCCACACTTCCTTGACTCATCACTTTTTCGATCCACTTACACCAAACCGGTGAAAAACCCTTCATCCTCAAGGTCTGTTTGTGCAAAAGGCCGCTTAACTTTGTCGTAAGCCTTTTTCAAGTCTAATTTGAGTATCACCCCATTTTTCTTTTTCTTGTGTAGCTCATGAATTGTTTCATGTAAAAACGACCACCCCTTCCGTAATGTTTCTACCCAGCATAAAGGTCGTTTGTGATTTTCTAACCACCTTGTCAGCCACAGTATTTAATCTGTTAGCCAAGACTTTAGTAAAGATCTTGAAGCTTACATTAAGCATAAATATAGGCCTATACTGCTGAATTTGCTTTTACCTCTTTTTATTTTGGAATCAGTGAGATTGTCCCAAAATTCAGATCAAAGAGCGACAGATTACCATTATGGAACTCTTGAAACATGGCATTAGGTCATCTTCAATGAGAGACCAAAACATTTGGTAAAATTCTGCCGAAAAACCATCATGTTCAGGTGCATTATTATGCTTAATTTGGAAGATGGCTTCTCTAACTCATACTCCCTCCGGGATGGTATTAGAAGTCGTTTAGGACAGTGACACGGTCTCCAAAACACAACTTTGACCTTTTATTATTATAAAAATATATATGGAGATGTGATATATGTATACTTTTATCAAAGTATTTTTTAAGACAAATCTACTTATATAATTTTTACATTTAGAAACTCAACAACTTAAAAGTTATTGATGAATTATATTCCCGATGTTTGACTCAAACCTTGTCCAAAAAACGACTTCTAATAGCATCCCGGAGGGAGTATGTTGTTGATGGCCTGCATCCAATAATATGCTCAACGATGAGAAAATCAAGATTCAGTGGTTTTGACAGCCGGTTCTGAAGTTGCGCCCTAGATCCTTGTTCCAATTAAGGAAAAGCTTCACCCGCAAATAAAAAATAAAGAAAAGTTTAACTTCAAAGCAAACAACACATAAATCGATCGTATGTCATTATTTTTGTTTTACTCAGTATGTAGCAATTTTATGAATTAGCACTGGAATGTAGGGCTTCTGTGGACACGAATAGGTTATATGTTAGTCTATTCTTGCACTTGCACATATGTTCATGGTAAAGGAAAACTGACAACTGAGCTTGTGGCTTGAACAAAAAAAAGTGCACACCAATGTGAAATATGTGTTTTTGGTGTGAAATTCGATAATACCTACACCAAATTAATAAAGTGCAGGTTCAGAATGAGACTACCATAAAGAGCCTAAACTAAGCAGACGTATATGTGTGGAAGTCTGTAACTAAATGTAATAACTTTGCCTAGGAAGTATACTGCTTTGAGATTACTTAATTAAAACATTCTACGACCATTTCAAACATTCTACGTTCCTTCAGTGAGGCAGTGCCGATGTCTTGAGAGGGTCTGGCCCAGGTTCAAGTTAATCAAAGATCTTCATTAAGTACTAACTTTGAAATGTTCTGAATTGACCAACAATTATCAGAAGGGCAGTTGTATGTAGTTTGTTTGTTTTTCAGGGTATGTACTATGCAGTCTAGTAATTTGTTGATGATGCGGATAATAATAAAAAAAAAGATCTTCATTAAGTACTAACTATCAAAGGATTTGAGAAGAGAGAGCTGGCTGCTCCTTTTGTTTAAGATCTATCAGAGCGGAGCATTCTACTACAAGCACTACCAGACTACTTAAGTATGTTTGCTTTTGAATAGATCCTTTTCTAAGATCCGGCCGGGGAGTACTATATCAGAACTACTCGGTAACACCTCATCTTTGAACACAGCACGTGCCGAAATAGTGGCCCTATATATGTGTTCATATCATTCATCATTCAATGAAGTAGTTTGAATATTACATGTGTGTTTCTAGTAGGTTTTTCACCTTCCTTGCTTCATGTAGGTTCCAGTTGATGTAAGTATGAGCAAACTATATTTATCTGTCTGAAAAGTATTAACTGATGAGAAGTATTAAACAACCTGAACTTTTCAGACAGATAAGATCTCTACTAGGGAGCACCATTGAGTACGTCAAGCAGCTTGAAGAGAAGGTGAAGACCCTAGAGGGGCGAAGGGAAAGGAGAACGTCCGAGCCCACCGTCTTCGAGAGCAAGTGCCGCATATCAACTGATACTGACACCTCATGCTCCAGCGGGAGGAGCGCCTTTGCTGTGGGTGGGTTCAGCCCGACGGTTGAGGCGAGCATACATGGCGACACTGTCTTGCTGAAAATATGCTGCAAGGAGGGAAGAGGAGTGCTAGTGATGATCATCTCTGAGCTTGAGAATCAGGGCCTCTCCATCGTAAACACCAGTGTTCTACCGTTCACAGACTCGTGCCTCAACATCACCATCACTGCAAAGGCAAGGCGCTCTTGTCTCTCTCATGTTTAATCACCGTGAGGTGTTTTTGGTTTTCTTTGGCAAAATAATCACTCTGACGTGTTGTTTAATTAGCTAGGAGTAGTTAGTGTATGGTTAATTGTTCAAGCTGCTGGATGGTAAACACTTCAAGTATCTGAAGACGGCTGCTCGTAGTTTTTTATAATATTCAGACGTTTGACCACTAGTTTTGATTTTATGCAGATTGGAGCAGGATTTTCGTCAACAGTTGAGCTCATAACGAACCTGACCGCGGCACTCAGAGGTTTCAGTGCTTGAGAGTGTATACGGATAGGAGGAAAATTGAGTAGCGAGAGTGGAATATAAATCACACGTCGTCGTTGTCTTCTTTTTGGGGCAAGGAAAATTACATCTTTTGTTTGTTGCTCTGGAAGTTATATATGGTTCTACTAATTTTTCCTTTCTTTATACGGTTTGATTAAGGGTTAGTGGTAGAGGTGTGGGGATTATACACTGAAGCACGTTTGAATGAAATGAAACACATGTATAAATCCTCTCTCTCTCTCTCTCTCTTTAGTATCACTACCAAATTCCTTGGCTTTGTCGAGCCTTTGCCGAGGGCTTACCACTGCTCTTTCAGTCATGTTAAGATTTCATATTAGTTCCTCATATATTATACTAGTTCCTCATATATTATACTAAACCGAGTGTAAATTGCTTGTTTGAGACTCTAAGTTTATTTCAAATAAAAAAGTTGTCAATTATAAAGTTTCATAACTTTCTAGATCTACAATTTTTATTTAGGAAGTTGTTTCATCCGAGATCATTTGAAAAATTGAATTTTAAATTTGAGAGATTCAAATGTAGTTTTTGCATCACAAGGTAGTTTTAAATCAAAAGGTTGTTAATTACAAATTTCATAACTTTT
This sequence comes from Hyparrhenia diplandra, assembly GCA_015847255.1. Taxonomy (NCBI): domain Eukaryota; kingdom Viridiplantae; phylum Streptophyta; class Magnoliopsida; order Poales; family Poaceae; genus Hyparrhenia; species Hyparrhenia diplandra. Next base: position 100,148 of record JADLZK010010832.1, on the reverse strand, counting down.
GGAGATCTATAATTTTTATTTAGAAAGTTTTTCCATCCGAGGTCGTTTTTTTAAAAATTCAGATTTTAAAATTTTCAAATTCAAAGGTAGCATTGCATAACAAGATGGTTTCAAATCAAAAAGTTTTCAACTACAAAGTTTCATAACTTCTCCATATCTACAAAGTTTATTTTGTTCATTTATTCATTTGACAAAGTGTTAGTAACATTATTAGTAAATCTTATTAGTCTCTGCTTTCGAGCCCATAAAACTATGAGAGGAATATGAGAGATGTACGTTTTGTGACCAACGCAACTAACACTTTATCAAATGAATAAATGATCAAAATAAACTTTATAGATATGGAGAAGTTATGAAAAACTTTGTAGTTAAAAAAACTCTTTTATTTTGTATGTGGTGAGTGAAATGCAAAACAGAAACAAGTAATCCATCAAAGGGCCTCTTGTATGTGGTGAGTCAGGCCCAACCACTCTTGAAGGTAAACTATGGGATCATACATCCGGTAGGCCCAGATTAACCAATTAGGCCCGGAATGAATACTGAGTTAATTATCTGGTTAGCGAGGGCCCAACGAGAGCGTGGCCGGGGAAAAAGGCCCACCAGGCCTTGCTGGTCGGCGACCCAACCACAGTCTTCTTCTTCTTTCTCTTTTCCCCGAAAGACAGGCACTGCATATCGACAACAGTAGACTAGTGGGACTCTTGGTGTATGAGCATTTCTTTGGTCGAAGCACAGCTCCATCATGCGCAACCAACGAGGTCCAATCTACCATCGACCCGAATTCCACAACTTTAGAATTCATCAGCCATCAGACAACGCGATGATCTTGGGACGACCTTGACCAAGGAATTAACTCCTGCATTGCATGCCTCAATCAAACCAAAGATATATTGCCAGACCGCCCGATGGTGGATCGATCGATCGGCGAGCTCGACCGAGAAAAATGACAAGAACACGAGGACGGAGACGCTGACCTGAATTAAGTACGTGATGGTGCGTGCACAAACATAGATGCGACGAGCTTTGACCCACGAACCACCGGCGGTGTTCTTCTCTCTGGATTAGCAACCTGAATTCTTAATGGATCCGATCCGCCGATGATCCCCTGGCATCGGTAATAACCTGGGGTTATTGGGCTTGGCGACTGCCTACCAGCAGAAGCGTCCAAACCAAGCTCCCCGGGAGACAGGGAGGAAGACGCTCGAGACGACGGGGTAGTGGACCTGTGGTTGTGGAGCAGTAATTCAAGTGGAGTTGACATCGACACTGTAATCAATTCAACCCAAGGGAGGCGATCGATCACGGTCGAGTAGCAGGTCATTAATTGTGTAGTACACTGTAATTAATATGACATGATACTCTACAGATGGCAGGTCACGTCGCAAAATGGACGAGAGGCGTAATATACACCGAGTGATAATCTGTGACCGTTGTGTTGTCAAGATGTGGTTTGCATCCTACAGAACTATACTGTACTATAGATTACGTACATAAAAATCAACAACTACTCGATTGCTCAATCAGCAAAACGGACACTGCAGCAGGCACAGTACCGGCAGAGGTCCACAGCATAATACGGCCAGGCTCCTGCACTATAGGAGTAGTATGATATACGGGCGTATGTCGGCCCGGCCCCTACGCTACGACAATCGACAAGGCAGGAAATGAGGCAAGATGAGCTACACTACTTTAATCACCAGGACCACGCATCGAACGTCTAGAATCTTGACGTGCACGAGGCACCTCACAGGTCACAACAAACAAAGCGCTGCTGCTGTGCTGCTGCTAATCCGCGGATTTTACTCTGTATGTACGTAAATCTATCTACGGAGTGGGCCGTGCGGGGTATCTGCGTTCAGAAATCCAGAATACTCTCACTCACACAGGGCAGCAGCAGTCCCGTGGCAGCTTGAATGCCGTTTCATATTACGCATGCACTCGCTGGAACGTTGGTGACGGGAAACTAAAACAAACAGAAAGAAAAAACGGGTGGGCCGCACCGCAAAGGGTTTATAAATCGCGGGCTAATGGTGGGCTACCGCTTTATTTAATCCATCCAGGAGCAGCCAGCAGACGGCCAAAGCGGCGTTGGGCCGCTCGATCGGGCCCGACCCAGCCCCACGCCGCCGCGAGAACCGGGCGCCGGGCACCGTGCGACACTGCCAGTTGCCACGCATCATCATTTCCTTCTCCCCTGGCCATTCGTCCTCGCCCTGGCCTCCTCGTTCGCCCGCCGAGACGGGTGGATTGGTGGCGGCCGTGTTTGGGGACAGAGGGTCGCGGTCGCGGCGTTCGGGACCGCATCATGGCCGGCGCATCATGCCGGCTCCGGCTCCGGCCCGGGCCGATCTGCGCGCGTGTTTCCGCTGCGCGGATGGTGGAAATGATTCAGGTTCTGCCCGCTGGGCGCTGGCGCTGCGTTTGCGATCCTAGAATCCTGGCTTCTCGTGGGTCCTCCACTCCTGTGGCGGAATTTGCCGAATGCTTGCTTTTGCTTGCTTGCTCGCGCGGTTTACGGACGCTTGCGCGGCACTTTACCTTTGTTTTGTTCCTTGATGTGTGCTGCTGATATGACGGGCATTCTTGGATATGTTTGTGACTCACGTCGTCGTCTCAAGATAGATAAATAATAAAGACGCCCTACCTGTCGCTACAAGATGCCGTCACGGTAATTTTCAGGTTTGTAGGTAATTCGGCATGCCAATTACAGTCCACAAATCATAAGTGTACTCTCAACACCAAAGGCTCACGCTCTCCACGCTTACAGCACTGTTCACTGACTTCCGGGCCCCACTTCCCCGAACTGGTACAGCAGAAAAAGTTCCGTTTCTTCTTGCTCCCGATACGGTAAAAGCAGGCCTGCCACTGCCACATGTTTTGGTTGGATCACAGGTCACTGTTAGGAGTACTACGTACTCCATGACTGCACGAGCTCATGCTCATCGTACATATGCCCCACATGTCACTGAGGCAGGCGAGCGAGGTTGCTGGGCGCCAAGTGCTCAAGTGCATGCACCATAATTACTCCACCCGACATTAGTCTGTACTTCCATCAGCATAATAATCATCAAAAACTTTAGACATTCAACACCAAAATGTAAAGCTCTGGATACCGGAATTCCCTCGTTAGTATCAGGAGGGCACCACATAAAAGCTCGTCAGTACTTCACTGTTTCTATCACATAAATAAACCCCCTGAACTATGTCAAAATGCAAGATGGATCTCAGCTTTAAGCCTCCTCTGGATGGAAGGACGTTTCTCGTTTCAGAACGGTCTCGGTTATTAGGGAACTTTATTATAAACTCCAGTAAAATGTTTTTTTCTCTCGTTTTCTAAAATAAAATTGCTCACAACACCCCTTGCAACAAAACACATCCTCCACAATATGCCTTGTTGCATCTGATGCTGCAGCAAATCCCGATCTTACTCTCACAACCTTCACCGCCTCACATTGACAGGAAATCAGAACCAGAGCTTGTGTTCTAATAAAATAAAAATGAATGCAAGCTAATACAAGTTGGAAGGACACATTGACAAGAGACGAAACAGCACTAACAATAAGATTCCAAAATAATTATTCAGTCATGAGAAGACCCCTCGTTATTTATAACTAAACGAATTAAAAAGCTGCACCTAAGTGAAAGGATGACTCTTTAACTCCATCAGCATTTAGCAAGATTTGAAAATTAAAAAAAGTGATTTAAAGAAATTCACCTTAGTTTCAGCTAGAAGAGAGCCTGGTATTATTAATGTACTTTTGCATACCCATGATGGCCAGTTCATTGAAATGGGTATACATAATCTAATTAACTTCAAGCCGGTATATCATACTAAAGTATATCACTTTTGAATACCACCATAACCCACTTGAAGCCCTTCCAATACCTCTGTCATATAACCACACATGCTGCTCCTCACTCGTAATCTAACTGATGTTTTAGTGGGGATAATCCTACCATTCATATGTATGGTGAGAATATCAATTTAGCAAGCTAACAAACCTAAATAAAACATTCAGTATGTTTGAAACTTTGAATACTGGGTCCGTTCAAAGAAGCTGCTTTTAGCCTTTTAGCAAGCAATGTGTCCGTTCACTGAACATTGTATCCATCCGATGAAGAGAGCATGCTAATAGCTGATGTTTTTTTTTCCTACAAGGCACGGCTGATGTATTGATGACACACCACAAAACCTTTGAGGCCACGGAAATTAAGGAGGCAAAGGAGCAGAATGCAAATCTAAAAAAAGGCTGTCCGCTGTCATACAAAACAACAACTAAAAGAAAACGAACGGAAAACAACACACTCCCTATAACCCACACGCTGTCCGCCTGCCTCGGACACCCACTCCACTCACCCCCTACCATCCATGGCGATGGCGCCCTCCACGGCCGCCGCCTCCACCCTTCTCCTCCTCCTCCTCATCGCCACCGCCGCTCACTGCACTGCAGCTGACTCGTCCTCCTCCCCGGACGCGGACGCCCTCCTCAACCTCTCTGCGGCGCTGGCGGACCCCTCGGGCTACCTCTCCACGCACTGGACTCCGGACACCGCGTTCTGCTCGTGGCCGCGCGTGTCCTGCGACGCCACCGACACACGAGTCATCTCCCTCGACCTCTCCGGCCTCAACCTATCCGGCCCCATCCCCGCCGCCGCGCTCTCCTCCCTCCCGCACCTCCAGTCGCTCAACCTCTCCAACAACATCCTCAACTCAACAGCCTTCCCCGACGAGATCATCGCGTCGCTCAAGAGCCTTCGCGTCCTCGACCTCTACAACAACAACCTCACCGGTCCGCTGCCGGCAGCGCTCCCCAACCTCACCGACCTCGTCCACGTCCACCTCGGCGGCAATTTCTTCGCCGGCAGCATCCCGAGGTCCTACGGCCAGTGGACCCGTATCCGCTACCTGGCCCTCTCCGGGAATGAGCTCACCGGCGAGATACCGGAGGAGCTCGGCAACCTGACGACATTGAGGGAGCTGTACCTCGGCTACTTCAACAACTTCTCCGGCGGCATACCGCCCGAGCTCGGAGGCTGCGGGCGCTCGTCCGGCTCGACATGGCCAACTGCGGCATCTCCGGGGAGATCCCGCCGGAGGTGGCCAACTTGACGTCGCTCGACACTCTGTTTCTTCAGATCAACGCTCTGTCTGGGAGGCTCCCGACGGAGATAGGCGCAATGGGGGCGCTCAAATCGCTCGACCTGTCCAACAACTTGTTCGTCGGGGAGATCCCCGCGAGCTTCGCGTCGCTCAACAACTTGACCCTGCTGAACCTCTTCCGCAATCGCCTCGCCGGTGAGATTCCCGAGTTCATCGGCGACCTGCCGAACCTCGAGGTTCTGCAGCTGTGGGAGAACAACTTCACAGGCGGGATACCCGCGAACCTCGGCGTCGCGGCGACCAGGCTGAAGATCGTCGACGTGAGCACGAACAAGCTCACCGGCGTTCTGCCCTCAAGCTGTGCGCCGGCGAGCGGCTAGAGACGTTCATCGCTCTGGGTAATTCGCTGTTCGGCGACATTCCAGACGGGCTCGCCGGGTGCCCGTCCCTGACGAGGATTCGGCTGGGAGAGAATTTTCTCAACGGGACGATACCGGCAAAGCTGTTCACGTTGCCGAACCTGACGCAGGTAGAGCTGCACGACAACTTGCTCTCTGGTGAGCTCCGGCTGGACGCAGGGAAGGTGTCTTCGTCGATCGGAGAGCTGAGTCTGTTCAACAACCGACTGACCGGCCAGGTGCCTACCGGGATCGGTGAACTCTTGGGACTACAGAAGCTGCTGCTCGCCGAGAACAGGTTGTCCGGCGAGCTCCCGCCGGAGGTCGGCAAGCTACAGCAGCTCTCGAAGGCGGACCTTTCTGGGAACCTGCTCTCCGAGCTGTGCCCCGGCGATCGGCAGATGCCGTCTGCTCACCTTCCTCGATATCTCGAGCAACAAGCTGTCCGGCCGCATCCCGCCGGAGCTCGCCAGCCTCCGCATCCTCAACTACCTCAACGTTTCCCCACAACGCTCTCGAAGGGGAGATTCCGCCTGCCATCGCCGGAATGCAGAGCCTGACAGCTGTGGACTTCTCCTACAACAACCTCTCGGGCGAGGTCCCGTCCACCGGTCAGTTTGCCTACTTCAACGCCACTTCCTTCGCCGGCAACGCTGGGCTCTGCGGGGCGTTCCTCTCCCCGTGCCGCTCCCACGGCGTCGCGACATCGGGCTTCGGCTCCCTGTCTTCGACGTCCAAGCTCCTGCTGGTGCTCGGCCTCCTCGCGCTGTCCATCATCTTCGCGGCGGCGGCCGTGCTGAAGGCGCGGTCGCTGAAGCGGTCCGCCGAGGCGCGCGCGTGGCGGCTCACGGCGTTCCAGCGTCTGGACTTCGCCATGGACGACGTGCTGGACTGCCTCAAGGAGGAGAACGTGATCGGCAAGGGCGGGTCCGGGATCGTGTACAAGGGCGCGATGCCGGGCGGCGCCGTGGTGGCCGTGAAGCGGCTGCCGGCCATCGGGCGCGCGGGCGCGGCGCACGACGACTACGGCTTCTCGGCGGAGATACAGACGCTGGGGCGCATCAGGCACCGCCACATCGTGCGGCTGCTGGGCTTCGCGGCCAACCGGGAGACCAACCTGCTGGTGTACGAGTACATGCCGAACGGCAGCCTCGGCGAGGTGCTCCACGGCAAGAAGGGCGGCCACCTGCAGTGGGCGACGCGGTTCAAGATCGCCGTGGAGGCGGCCAAGGGCCTCTGCTACCTGCACCACGACTGCTCGCCGCCGATCCTGCACCGCGACGTCAAGTCCAACAACATCCTCCTCGACGCCGACTTCGAGGCCCACGTCGCGGACTTCGGCCTCGCCAAGTTCCTCCGCGGCAACGCCGGTGGTTCCGAGTGCATGTCCGCTATCGCTGGCTCCTACGGCTACATTGCTCCTGGTACATTCTCTTCACAAATCACCAACCCTTGTTTAGTTATTTTCTGCTCCACTGTTAGCTCACTGTGCACAACTTTTCCATGCCACTGTCCTTTGAATTCACTGCTGAAATCTTCCACTCCATTTGAAAGGTTTTTACAATATCCTGTTTCTAATAGATTTACTTGCTCCTCAGTGCCACCTGCATTATTTATATACTTACAATAGTACCATACGAAGATGCTTAGTAGGCTGGTTGGTTCTGTTTGTCATGTGGAAATTTTGAACAGAATATGGGTTCCCGTATGCACTTATTGGTTTTACTGTGTCCCACGCACCAGACGCATCGTACATCCCCTGAAACATCAGATTGCTGTGTTTCGTCGCTTTGTCGTTTTAATGGATCATCATTGGGAATTGTTGGCTGTGATCTTATGTGGCCTTGCTTTCTATGTGTGTCCCCAGAGTATGCCTACACGCTCAAGGTGGACGAGAAGAGCGACGTCTACAGCTTCGGCGTCGTGTTGCTAGAGCTCATCACCGGTCGCAAAGCCAGTCGGAGAGTTTGGAGACGGCGTGGACATCGTGCAGTGGGTGCGAATGGTGACCGGGTCGAGCAAGGAAGGCGTGATGAAGATCGCGCCGACCCCGGCTCTCGGCGGTGCCTCTGTACGAACTAACCCATGTCTTCTATGTCGCCATGCTATGCGTGGCGGAGCAGAGCGTCGAGCGCCCCACCATGCGAGAGGTCGTGCAGATACTGGGCCGACGTGCCCGGCTCGACATCCGCGTCCATAGACGCGCCCCTTGTCATCGAGCTGAAGGAGGAGGATGGGAGCCCCGGGAAGAAGCAGCAGCAGGAAGGGCCACACGACTCGCCGCCACAGCAGGATCTTCTTAGTATCTAGAAGTGCCATTGCAAGAATTGGTCGTACTGATAGTAGTACTCTAGTACTTTGTAGCATCCCTGTTCATCCCTGTTCGTTTCAGTGAAGCGTTGGAACGTGGCGGTATCAGTGTGTGTGTGGAAGAGGTGATTTATGCATGTTGCCGTTAGCTAGATTGCAACTATTACGTATGGTGAGTTAGTTGGTTGGGGCTTGTAATCTTCTGTCCCATGTACAAATCAAATCAAGCTGTTTCAGCTTCCGGTTGAGTGATTAAATCCACGCACGGAGGCTCAAGTTGCAGAAATGGTTTTTTTTTTTTTTTTTTTGAAGAATCGTTCCCTTTGAAAACCATTCCAGAAATGGCTCTGGAATTGCTATTGTTTTCGAAGAATCGTTCCTTTTGAAAACTGAACCGGCCTACCGAAAATGGCCCCGTCCATTGGTCCTGTACAAGCTGCGGTACTGCAGGGGTGACACCAACGCCTCAGGACAGGGCTCACAGGAATCGGCGGTCAGGGCTCACAGGAATCGGCATCGCTGAGATGAGCTCGTCGCTGTCCCCAACAGGCTACAGGCCACAGGTTCAGCCCTGCCGGTGCTGGCTCTGTTCCGGGCTTCCGGCATGGCTACAGGCCGCAGGTGCACGTGAACGGTCAATTCCGCTCCGCTGTGCCCTTTTTTCTCATGTGGGATATCTTATCCATGGCAGCTGGGTGTGGGTTCGCGCCACGCTGATCTTCCAGTTTGAAAAACATGTCACCACACTGTTTCTATACGATGTCTCCACCACGTTTTCATCTGATCGAGTGAGTGATCGTGCAGCTATTGCTTGGGCACAGTGATACTGTAACCGCTGGAGTGTCGAGGCAACTCATGCAGGCCTGACGCCCTGCTGGACTGCGTGCGTGAGACCCCGACGGTGGGTGCGTGCTGCCCTGCGACCGGGCCACCAGGAGCAGAGCAGGGTCATGGCCTCGCCTCATGGGGTGTGTGTAAGTGACTGAACACGTAGTCGGAGCTGCAGCTGCAGCGAAAGGCAGGCCGAGGTGGACTGCAGCTGCGACGACGTGAGTGCGTTGCCACTGTTGCTATCCTGCACGTGGTGGTGTGGTGAGGCTGAGGGAAGGACGCGGCGAGATTCGTGCATGCGTGGAACCAGGGTCGGGTGTGTTCCCTTCAGTCCTTCACCTGTGTATATGTATGGTCAGGTCAAGGTCATTTGTCAGCAGAGCCTGCCGACGGGGCCCGCCGTGGAGATCTGAGCGGCTCTCCCGTCTCCCAGCAGTCCGATCGCAAGTTCACAATCGTCCTTCGCGTTCCTTATAATGGCCTTGCTAAAAGAAAGAAAAAAATATTTTTCTTCAGCAGCTTAGTACTCCAACAAATGTATTAGTGGGGCCCTTAGCAATCCCTTCCACCAATATTAATGTACTCTTTCGATTTGGACAGTTTTCCATTTAAGGTTGCCATTGAGTGGTTGAGCAACCGGATATATATGTATGGTCCACGTACGAGACCACAACAGCTCAACAAATTCGATGAGACCAACGCTTGAGACAACAATGCAACGACACTTCTGGTTGTACCAAATACTTCCTTGCTCAAGGCAATATCAGATCAACCTATCATTCTTTCATTTAATTAAAAAATATATTAGATCAACCTTTAGTTACGAAGAGCACTGCTCTGGAATTTGGATTGACCAAGCGAGTACAGACAGTACTAGAACCATATATTTTTGTTGAGCATTTGCACTCATCTTGATAGTAGAATTTTGTAATGCCTCCTATGCTCGCTTTATTTAATTGCTTGAAAACTGATAGCCCTTCAATGCCCAATCGGCGCTGTGGAAAGCTGTGAACAAGTTTTACTTTGTCTTCGATTGCAGGTCAACAAAAAAAAAAAAAAAAAAAAAATAAACGAAATATTGTCTAAGGGCCTACTTAGAAGGCGTTGTCCGTCCGCGGCGCCAAAGTTGCGGCGAACTATCAAGATGTTAACGAACAAAGTTCGCCATGCCGTGTTGTGGCGGAGCTGGAAGGAAAGCTTCGCCACAGTTGCCACAACCGCCATGGAAAACGACATGAAACAGCAAACAAAACGACACAAGAGAAAAGTTGTGGCGGCCAAAGGCTGAACTAAGACAAAATAACCACCTCGAGTGGTGTCGGCCAACAGTTAGGCGTAGCAGCCTTTAGCCACGAACCAAACAACCTAATCTCTACCACACTTGCCCCTTGGGTTGTGGCCACAAATCAAACAGCTTCATAATCTCTGCCACACTTTGGGCGAGCGGTGGCGGCAAAGATAAACTAACTTCTTGTGGCGCGTGTGCTAGTACCTAAGCTTTGGCATGGACCAAACACCACCACAACATGGCACGCCTTCATCAGGAGTCGGGACGAGCTGTGGCATGGTGACGGCGAGAACCAAACATGCCCAAAGAAGCAATTATGTCCTGGTAACAAAAAAAGTTTAGTACACGTGAGAAAGTGTTTTTATCCCTAGTTTTCAATTAAAATTATCTTTTTTTACTTTCTTCGTCTAAAAATAACGAGCACTGCTAAAAGAAAAATCTTTTACAAGACGTTTTCCATTTCATTAACTCTGAAATTTTGAGAGAACCGCCAATTAACCATAACGATTTTTTATATTAATTGTGACATTTTTTATAACAAACCGCTATGCTAAATAAGTCCCGAAACCTAGCAAACCCTAACCACCAAAGTCCATCTCGGCCAAAATATCGGAGCTCCAAGTATATGTACCGTGACCAAACCCTAATTTACTCTTCTCCTCTCCTTTTCCCTTCCCGAACCCGAGAGGCGCACCTATCTCCTCTCGAACCATCACCGCGAACGCCCAACCCTCTCCCCTCCCAACGCTGGCGGCATCCTCTCCTCTCCCATCTCCCGCTGCCCCCCCCCTCCCCTCCCCGGGCCCCCCCACCCCACCTCTCCTAGCGGACCGGTGGCGGGCGCCCCGTCGTGGCGGGCCCGGCAAATCTGGCGGCAGCCATAGCGCCGGGGGAAACGGCTTCGTGGGACACGGCGGCGTGGGTCTCAAGCGTCAGGGCACGCGACAACTCGAACCTCGTGGCAACCCCGCGGCGTGGCGGCGGCGTGGGAGGCGACCTAGCATGGCGGCGCAAAGGCCGAAAACCGTAGCGGCGGATCCGATTGGCGGCCCCAAATCTAGGCCTTGATGCGGGATTTTTTAAAATTATTTTTTATATTATTGACCGTGGCGGTTATTTGTGATCCTAAAACCATCCGCGGTTAATCGGATCATTAACCGTGACCTTTCCTCGGTGGCGGTTTTAAAACCCGTCCACGGTTAATGAAAAACGCTTACGGTTAATGTTTAATGTTTAATGTGTGGAACAAATGTGAGGAGGAATAACACAAGCTTCTAGAGATGTGCATTCTTCCACGCCATCTCTGAGTGAAATACCGTACTACCGTAGGAGTAGTATATATATAGTTTACAAACACACACAATGTATATGTACGTATACACATACATACCTTACGCGCGCCTGCGCCTTTCGCTCAATTATTGAGCGATACGTGGTACCTCCATCGGCTGCACTGCACAGAAACGGATACACCCACTACGGCTACAGCACTAGCTAGTAACGATGAGCGATGCTAGACGTAGAGCTGAGGCCACCACCTTGGTCCATGGCAGATGGCACCAACTACTGACAATTAGCTGATGAGCGTCCGTGGAAGAAGGGCATGACGCAGCTAAAGACGGCAACTTCCGTGACCTAGGCGGCGAGCCACATCAAGTCCTACTTCTATGTTTGGCCAAAGACACGGCGAACTTTTCCTTTTGTCACGGCCGGTCCCGCCACTCCCGCCGTGGGAAACCACCCGTGTTTCGCTGTCGATCGATGGATGGATCGGGCAACTGAGCGCGGCGTACGTGCGAAAGCAGCGGAGGAGCCAGCTACTAGCGCCTGGACGCGCGCGCGCGCGTATTCATTGCCGCGCCGCACCGGCCGCGAAGCAGGATGTGACACGGATCGCCATGGGTGATATGGCCTCGCCTGGCTGCATGCACGAGTGGTCGCGTCTAGCGTGGCACGGGCAAAGGCATTGGCGTCGTCGATCGGTCCGTCGCTGGAGACGAGACGGGAGATGCCGTCCTTGGCGTCCTGACGTGGATATATAGAAAGAGAAACGAGGAGATGGCATGCGGACCGGACGGACGGTTCCACCGTCGTCCACAGGCGATTCGAGCTAATCGTCTTGCAATGCAATGCTAGATTGACGTGACGTGCTGCTGGCTGGGCTCTAGGCCTTGCTTTGCGATCTGTGTCTCCGTGAGCCCGGCGTGCCATGCCATCGTCTCGTAATTTCCTTGCCTGCCTTTGCTTTACGAGCTGCCTGCGCCTAGGTACGCATGTGGATTCTTTCTCTGCTCTCTTATGTTGTCCTGCATGGGCAACGGGCCAACAGCCCCATCTTCTCATGCCACACACGCATCAGTGCATCGTCTAGATACGCGAGTACTAGGAGTCTGGGACCATGTATAGTACTGTATACTATACTGTACATCCATGAGTCCGCGTATTGCTGCGTGACAGAACATTGTATGCAGCAGCGGACCGGAGCGATGCGTGCGTGGTCAAATCGTGTCGTACAGTTGTGGCTGCCAGGGCAGGGGATTCGGGAAGAATGGAAATGGAAATGAACAGTCCGCTCCAGAACACCTCTTCTCCCTCGCCACACCTTTTTGTTCCTGGTTAAACCAACCTGGTGTCAGCGCGTTGATCCTGATTCATGCTTTGTTTCGCACAAGCTGCTGCGCTTTCGCCTGGTGCAATTTCGAGCGTTTCCCGTTGACACCTCCGTAACGACAACCGCTCTCTATGACATGATTATGGTTATGGGTTGGATAGCGAAACGACTCAAAGCCTGGTTGCAGTAGCATCTCCTCCTTATTACCAGTTTGCGATAGAACAATGGATTCTTCTACTTTCCCAAATTCATCATCACCCAAGCAGAAATTGTTTATCTTTACATGCTCTATTTACTCATATTTGTAGTCACAACCGCAGGATTGTAATCCAATGGACACGAATAGAGGTGGGGCTTTTTTACACTTGAACGCCCACCAGCTGACCGTGTTCCGTTAGTTTTGCAAATAGTCCCTTCCTCTCCTCAACCGATCCGCTCTCTCTCTCGGGAGTTTAGACGCCGCCGGGCGCTACTTCGTTGCCTCCCCTCCTCAGATCCACGGCGGACCGGCGAGGCGCCCAAAAGCTGACCATCTTGAGGATCTGCACGAACCAGTAGGCGCCTCCCCCTCCTCAGATTCTCAGTAGCCATCATATTAGAATCCTGCGGTTGTGAGTTGAGTTTCCATAATTTTCATAGCGGCGCGGTTTCCATAAAGATACGCCCCTTTGTTTAAATGTTTAATTACATTGGCTCTCTCGATAGCAAAAACTGGTTTTACGATTCTTCATTTTTTTTCTCTCTAAAAATCGTGTCTACTCCGTTCTAAAAAATCGTGTCTACAATATCACATATGGCCCCCGCCATTACAGGCGATCCACGAATGACTGCCCCGCACTGCACCCGCACACGAATAGTGCATTCGACTAGCATGCCATGCTGTGCAACCTCCACTAGCAATAGCATCGACGATCTCTCGTCGTCTGAGTGTCTGACCGGCCAGCGTTCGTGCTGCTGGCCATTGCGGAGCAGCAAGGCATCGATCGTACGTCAGGTTGCGCTCAATCCCACCAGTGTCCGTCCGTGTCCATGGCCGGCCGGTCTCACGCATAGTGGACCGCTTTTCAATTGAGGACACAAGTACACATGTCTCCATGCATGCATGCACTGCACGCACCGCTCGGGCTGGTGCCCACTGCCTACCCACCCACCACTCGCCACCAGCGCAACACGCGCCGAGCGCAGTCGGGTGCCTGAGCCGACGATTGCACAGAGACAGGGGAGACGCGCGGGGCCATCGCCGCCCGCGAAACCATGGACGCGGCGCGGCCCTAGCTAGCAGCCTGCCCGGAATCGACGCGCTGTTCGTGCAGCTAGCGCGGGCAGGGCCTTGTGCATGCTAGCTCTTGTGCTTGGCGCCAAGCCGGCCGCCGGGTCGGACACGGACCGTCGGAGGTGGAACACTGTGTGTGTTGGACGTCTCGTTCTCTAGCTCGTTTGGCCGCTATAGATGGTCACAGACTCACAAGGGTACGAACACTTGCGTTGCTGACTGCAAGCTGAGACCCCACACTGAAATCCTTATCGCCGATCAGTATGCGTGGTTCATACATACTCCACTGACTGGTGCGCGCTGCCAGCATGCACGTTCACATGCGTGGTCTGCCTCTTGCCGATCTGGCGTCTCCACGATCGACGACGGCGCCACTGCTGGCGCAGACGGACATGTCGTAGTCGTACTCACTCCGCTGCTGACTCGCGGCAGGCGCGCGTCGGCATCGGCGTAGGCGAAAGAAGCACGCCAAGCCTACTGCTGGCTCTGCGCGTAGATCAGCGCTGCGGCCGGGCAGCGACGTGGTCCGCGCCGCGCCGCGCCGAGCGCAAAGCCCCGGAGCGCGATCGATCATCGATGGCTACAAGCTGCAAGAGGGCCGGCCGGACGCTCGTCTCGTGTTCGGCCTGCTCATCCATGCATTCCCAGATGGGCAGCGGCAAGCAAAGCTCGCTCGTTTGTCTCGGAGCCGCTACGTACGTACTCTGATGGATGGAGCCCCAGCCAGCCAGAGCGTGACGTCCCGGAACGGCCAAACCCACCCGCTTCCGGCTCGTACCCACTCTACTGCTAACCGCTGTCGGATTCCTTTCATGCTAGATTGCTATTCGGAGTACGCGCTCCTTTCAAAATGTTTGGTGGATTGCATGATGCCTATGCTATACCTCGGTTAGTGTGAGTCGCTGTTTAGGCGTATCAGGTTAGGGTTTCGTACGTAATCTTCTGTTTTGTCAAACAGTGCCGAGCACCGACGGCCACTGTACATTGGACATGAACCAAGGTTTCAGTTTCGGTTTCAGCCTATATGTTGTGGCATTTTGATAGCCTTTTTTACTGAGTTGCTGAACCAAAGAGTCAAATGTGAGGCGCCGCTGCTGTAAGCATAACGCGCCATATATAGCCGGTAGATTGCCGTGGAAGCTTGCTGGTTGGAACGAACCGTCTGGACCTGCCCTAGTGCAACTTTCGGTGGCTGTGGCTACATCAGCCAGAGACCTCCGACGGGCATGTGCAAGTGCAAGCAACGCACTCCCAAAATGTATCGTTTCAGTGCAGGTTCAGATCAATCCACTGCATCTTCTCTGAACATATATATAGTCCTACTATATGCTACTAGTATACTATATCTCAATTAACTAGTGATCGCCCACAATCCGACCAAGAATAATTCTCGCTTTAACCTCGCTCTTATCCCATCCCCCGCTGTCAGCGATTGGCAGTTCGGCACAAAGCCCGCGCGCATCTTTCGCGCTGTGTAACACTGCGACTCTTGTATGACGCCAAGAAATTCCAAAACGAGGGCAGCGGCCACACCGACCCCGAAAGCGGCCGTGTGGTAGCCTCCAAGATCGGAGCACAGAGGGGTATTGGCATTGGCATGGCATGAACAATAAAAATGGAGAGCACAACGAGTGACGCTGTAACCTGAAAATGAGGGAGGCAGCTGCCTCTGAACAATGGCATGGCTGTAGCAGACTGTACACTCTACCAGTGGGTGGCTGAGACCGTGAGAATGATGGGTGCCGCGCGAAGCCTGCGAGCTGGTGCTTCCATGTGCGTGCCTCAATCATGCACGCACGCAGACACAGATGCTAGTACTATGCAGGTGCAGGCAGGCAACCGGAATTCCATGGGGCCCGAAGACGTACCAGCCGACGTGTCATGTCCGAGTGGCACTCCATCAGTGGTATTATATATTATTTATATTATATCTCTGCTGGCTACCTTCACTTTCTGCCTGCATCCAGCGGCGGCACGGCACTTGTCTGTGTTAAA
Source organism: Hyparrhenia diplandra (assembly GCA_015847255.1). NCBI lineage: Eukaryota > Viridiplantae > Streptophyta > Magnoliopsida > Poales > Poaceae > Hyparrhenia > Hyparrhenia diplandra. The sequence goes on along the minus strand of JADLZK010010832.1, from coordinate 84,341 downwards.
ACTAAACTAATCGGGCGTGCACTTGCTTGAGCGCCAGGCAAGGAGTGGCCGGGGGCACTTTTTTAGCTGGTGATGTGAGGTTTGCTGGTGGCTTGCTGCTGGAGGCTGGAGGCGACAAGGACATCAGACATTCCATGGATTGAGATCTTCCCAAACGCCCAAACGAATGCACCAATCACGCCGCGGCTTTGTGCTAAGCAACCGGGCAACTTTTTGTCAGGTCATGTGTCGTGCCTGTTTCCTAAGGATAAACTAATGGCGATGTCGACATTGCTTGCTTTGTTGACCGGGTCGTGGGACACACATGGCATTGGGGCACACACACAAACAGGGATTGCCTTCAAATTACTAGTAGGCCGTAGAACTGCTTAGATAGGTTCTCCTCTCCCTATATGATTCTATTCAAATGAGCATTGAGCAGAGAGGACGTCTTTTAATTGTTCATCAGAAAAGATAGCTGCATGCTGTTGCTGCATCAGTTCAGGTTCAGGGGGCAGTGGATGGAGAATAGAACCGCTTGTACCTTGTACTACTACACGCACTATTTCTACATCCATCAAGCTATTGCCTTCATTCAAAAGAAAAAGTTGCCACGCGCACTGTCTCCAGATTCCGGATCCAATAAAATTCCAAGAGGGACAGCATGAGTCCATGTATAGGAGCCCCCCCTCGTAGCCACCGCCGGGAGCTGAAGAATAATCAGTGTACCAGTGGCGTACTAAATTCATGTTTATTCATTCATTCTCCGAGCGAGGGGCCTACATGTTCTATGCGAGTGTACTACGTACGTGCTCACACATGCTTGCACGATGCCACATTTCCTGCTGATGATGACCTCATGACATCGCCATCTTCCTTTCGTTGGACCGCTGTGAAGTTTGGAATGTTTGTCTGTATGTAATCCTGAAGGCATCGACGGGCAGTCAGCAATAGTGAATTCAGTGCCGTCACTCCGAAGCAGTAATAAAGAAATATAAAGTGGCGTGGCTTGTACAAAGATAAAACAAAGGAGCCAGACAGCAACACCCTGATGGATTAGAATCCAGAGCGTCATTTGCTGGTGGAGCGAGGTGCAAGAGAGAACAAACTAGATTGCCCAGTCTATCATGTATGCGTGCAAATGCAAAACCGGGAGCCAATCGACCAAACATACATACAGATTCTTCGTACCAAGAGACGTCGCCTGCCTTTGATTACGCATGCAGCTCGATCGATCATCCGGAACTCTGAATGCTTGGATCGATCGGACAAGACGAGATGGTTGTTTGACGATCCTTCTCCGAGACGATCGATCGATATCCTGATACGGAGTAGAGCATTTCTTGGTCCAAGAGATGTATTTGATTGAGCTCGACCGATCGATCACGCGCCGGCCGGCCGGCTGTTTCATTCCAAGGCCCCATCATTTCAGATCAAGATCGATCAGGCTGGCAGAGGTGCAGTCGTCCTTCCTTGGTGTGTGCAGCAGGTCAGGTCATGAGGCTTCGTTCCTTGCATAAAGCAATTTTCATGTCCCTGTTGCTTGAAGGATGCACAACGTATACTCCTCCGTCCCCACCGAAGTTTGTCACGCGGATTCCCTTGCCATCTTATTCGATGCTTCATCTTATTCAAATTTTTTACACAAATATAATTTATTTTGTTACGACTTATTTTATCAATGAAGATACTTGAATATTGATTAATTTATTTTATGATTTGCATAAATATTTTGAATATGACGGATGGTCAAACATGAAGTTCAAAAGTCAAAAACGACGAAATCTATGGGACGGAGGGAGTAATTTGCACCCAAAAAGATGAGTTTATACGGCATCATTGCTCGACCGACGTGAAAGAAAACGAAAGGTGGCTTCATTCTTCCAATCACGTCGAGCAACATTAGCTGCTGTCGCTCGCCGTGAGGAAAATTTTAAACGTTTCGCTAGAAACCTAAAAAGAGAGAGTAGTAGTAGTATAGAAAAAGCTTGGACAAAAGAGAGTGGCCGTCACTCACTTTGATAGAATGTTACTAGTACTACTAGAATAACTGCAGAACCTGACGTCGTCACTTTGACAGAATGTTACTAGTACTTTTCCTAAAAAAAACAGAATGTGAGTAGTACATGTCGCAGCTCGTCTAGTACAGGCAATGCTGACGGGAACATGAGGAATAATCAGGCAGGAGCAGGCACTGGAGACTGACTGGGACGGTCAGTTCGTAGTGTGATGCACATGCAGCAAAAAAGAAGAGGGCCTAGTACTACTAGCGTCTACTACCAGTAGCAGTGCCGGCGTAGCGTCTCCGGCCCTGTGCTCGAGAGCTCACGCCCTGCCAGCCAATGGCCACCTTGGCACCTCCCAATCAGTCGTCTCGCCCAAAGCTGTGCCCAAAGCTATGGTGCGAGGCACGTCACGCACAGCAGGCCGTGTCTCCCTCCTCGAGTCCTCGTACGCTGGTCTTGTCGTCGTCATTGTAGCAGACTGCGGTGGGCGGTGGCGGTAGGGCTCCTCTAGGATGAATGATGATGCGTTCTGAGTTTGGCTTCAGCGGACTGCGACGGCGATGATTCATGTTGGAGCGCTTGCCTTGTGTAATGATTCTAATGAAGAGCTCAGGGAAGCGCTCGTTTTTCAGAATGGCAGATCCAGCTTTTGAGCTGCTGCTGGACCCATGGTCTCGTCTAGCCGGGTGATGAAGAGTTGAACGCTGTCCCTTGTGTGTCGTGGGCAGGGGTTTCAAACTCCTCATCCTTTTCTTCCTCTTCTTCTTCTTCTTCTTCTTTTTTTTTTTTTTTTTTTTTTTTTTTTTTTTTGAGAAACCGGGAATATATATATTTCACTTAAACTTCTGATAGCTTACATTTCCAAACTTACAAAGGCATTCCTGAAAGATCAACAAAATACATACATGCCTTTGAAAGAAACTCCCGTCTGCCTCGTCACCGACGATCGAAGCTACCGCCCGGAAACCCGACCGCCTTCCGACGAAGAAGAACAGAAAAATTTTACAGGCACCATGAACAGCACATCAGGGTCACCAACATGCTTTTTGAGCACTGAACGCACAGGCCAATCAAGATGACCAAAGGCCATCACCTCGCCAAACAACAAGGGATCTTGGCGCTCAATCACCAATGCCTCAGCTCGCCGGACGACGAGGTTCCCAGCAGGGAAAAAGAAACCACCGTATAAAGTGGTAACCTGAAAACCGACCCGATTTCTCAAGGAGTCGGTAGGCATACCTCCCAAGATCCTCACCGGTATCACCGAGAAGAAGAACAGAAGGGAATCACACCTTCGGGCGTCCATGGGCAGGGAACCCGCCGGAGATGGTAGAGAAGTCCAAGCCATAACGAGCTCGGAAGAAACCTCGCCACATCGCCGCCGCCGCCCGCCCGTAGATGTCGCTTGCAGAACGAAATCGCCATCTCCATCGGAAGAAGACGCCCAAAACTTGCCGACGAACCCGTCCCGGCCGAACCCGTAATCCCATACAAAGACCACCTCCCTGTGTCTCCGGCGGCACCGGAGTGAATGACAGCGAGGTGGACGAAGACCTGAGGAGTTTATTCCGCATGGCAGCGCCGCCGCCCGCCACCAAGCCGACGCCACGAAACCCTAACCTTATGGAAGGAACCTAATCTACACCGCCGCCGAGGAAACGCTGCCCCCACACATCCGGTGGCCTAGGAGCCATCGGAGGTGGAGGAGACCGGCGTCGCCCTCGCCGGGCGAAGGATGCGTCGCCTCTCGATCTCGCCGCTCCCAACTGTAGTAGAGGAGAGGTTTCGAGAGAGATCCGTCACCTTCTTCTTTTTTTTTGAGTTGCCTCAACTGAATATTCACAGGAGGGAAGCCCAATCTTATTTTGTTCCCAGATATTCACAAGAAGGCCCAATCTTATTTTGTTCCCAGATATTTCCTTCGGTGATGCCCAAAATAGCCCATGGGCTTCAAAGCTACCCATGATACATGGGCCCCCAGCCTTGCAACATTTATACAGTCATACAGGGAAAAAGTAACTGCCAACTCAAGAGGCAAACAGGACAGAACAGAGACTAGCACACAAACAACTCGTTGTCTCCCTCAAAAAAAAAAAAAAAAAGGTCAGGCCCCAACATATTTGCCACCATCACGGCATCACAGATCCTGCGGCTGCATAGACTTAGCCAGAATTACAAGGGTTCCAACTGTGGTACCTCTCAAGTCGCAGACTCGCAGACATGAGCTAAAACATTCCTCTTCCTAACAGCAGAAAATTAAACATTTCCATTCTTTTTACATTGCAGATAAAGAAACCACTGTACTGCCACTGAAGTTTATGAATTGCATTAACCAAATCCAGGGGGTACTTCAGGATCGTCGTCCTCATCCCCTGGATTGCTGATAGCAGCTGGCTCACCTCCATTTGGCTTCGCTTCATTGCGATTTTCCAAATTCATCAGTGGCTTACGCTCAGTATTGCTGAAACCAAACCCCGGGCGGTTCCTCCGATCATCATCTTCCGCCTCGACTGCAGCTGTCGGTGCTGTTTTTGTTGGTAAAACTTGTTCATCTTTTCCTTCCCGCTTCTGCTTCTTGGAAGAAGGCTCAGGGATTTTTTCAGGGTTCAGTATCCTATTGTAGACGGCTTTCACAGTTCCCTCTATGTCAGTTTCGTTTGACTGGATGACACTCCATACCTCATCTGAGATTTCACCCATTACTTTGCTCCTGATTTGGAAGACGGTATAGCAACAATTAGAGTTACTAATCAACATCTATTATGAGAATTTAAGAAGTGATACATTTGAAAACTTTTAGAAAAAAGAGCCTTAAATTACCCAATATCTTGAAAAATTGCATCAGATAGGTCTTTTAATTTCATCCTCTCAGACCCCTTCTTGTAGAACCACCGACTGCTTTACCTGAGATGATTTTGTTGCGTAGTACCTCCTGCAAGAAATATAGCATGCCATAAACTTATAGAAATATGCACCACTAATGCCATATCCAATGAACAAAGGAAAGGTTACTATGCACTATCTGCAATCTACACCTATCGAACACGATGCTGGCTATTTAAGCAGAGTATACACCACCTAGCATAGTGAAATAGATAACACAAATTTCAAATTGCCCAAGAGATAAGTAATGCAACTGGTGAACTGTAATTAATCTGTCATCGAGAGGAAATCAATTAAATGTGCGATAAACATGGTTGAAAGAAGTATGCATAGATAACCCAGATAAACACATGTCTCAATCAAAACAGAAAAAAGGAAAGACATACATTACTATACAAAGAAAACTTCTTTTGCCACAGCTTACACCTTACATAAATATAAAGTCACCATGAACAAGATGCCATTTTCATTATACAACTGGAACAGTTTGAAATGAAGTTGAGGAAATGGCAATCAGCATGGCTCATAATGATAAATAAAAAAAAAAAAAATCTCAACTACGCCAAGAGAGATGTCTCCTACCCTCCCTGGCTGGCTGGCTTTGTTCTAAGGTAGGGGAGTACAATACCCTGGCTGGCCTGGAAATGCAAGTTATTAATAACAAAGCAAAACGTCATGCTGAAAACATTTGCATACGGCAAAAGTATACAGATTAGATCACCAAAGGTAATACCAAATATTCCCCAAATGACAATAGCCCTGAGCCCCGACAAATGATTCAAACAATTGGTGCTCTACAACTGGTGTTGTTTTCAGAAATTATGTTGTGGCTACTGATTTGAGATTTTATCTCTAGTCACCCACATTGCAGCAGCTCAACAAGGTCAAACTGGAATGGAAAGGCCCTAGGCCTCAGCTCATTGTGAAAAACTCATAAAATTATTTTTCTGTTACTCATCACAAGCACTAATTCATTGTAACCATGTTTGAAATGTCACTGAATAGCCATTCTATTGGTGGATGATTCAACTCTCCACTAAATTTATAGTCCTAATAAATGCTGTGTCGCAAGACTATTGCGCGTGCTGGAAGTGACAGGCTGAGCGGTTGCACAATCCTAATACGACAAAAGGGAAAACATTGGTCTTATAACGGCTCGGCACAAAGCATGTTTATCCTCATTGCACGTCAAATTTCCACACCCCAGAGGTATTGGAACACAACTAAGGGGAAAAAAACATGTATATGCATGTGAAGACCCTCCTAACAATTGACACTTCCGTTTTCCCATGCAAACTACATCCAGATGTATACCTTCCTATCATAGAAACTTTGGCGAACCTCTACACGTGTCGGATAGAGGGGAAATTTTGGAGAACCATGACACATGTCAGATAGAAGGAAACTCTTGCAAGTTGTGAACTTCCTACGAAATGCAGCATAGAATAACATAAACAGAAAGTGTATAGGCACTCTCTTATGTTCCAAGTTCTCTTCCACCATCCCACAAATTAATCTCGAAACGTTTTGTAACAAGCATCAAATCAGACCATTTAGAACCTTAGGCTTTCATAACTAAACAAACAGCAGAAACCAGAACTCATATTGCAGTTCACCAAAGACACCATGTCTAACTCAGTCACTACTTTCAACAAGTATAATGTATGTGCTAACGCTAAAGCTTCATGTATACAAACAAACATAATTTCACAAATATAATTCCCAACGTTTTACACAGCAGCTATAGCAGCGTGGTAATGGTACAATAAAAAATTCTGATTAAGTAGAGAAACATAGTAGAGATGCCAGCAAAATTCTGCAGTTGTCCACTAGAGAGCTACCAGCCTGCCAAGGAAAGGATCCATTCACGCACACCTCGATCAGGGTTCGATCTAAAGTTCTCCCTACTTAAGGCCTATAGCAGACCAAACGGACGAAATTCCGGCGAAACCCTACACCCCGCATCATCACCCATTCCATTCCAATCCCTTACAAACAATTAAGCCCAGTATCTAATTAAGTAACAGCGATGAGCGTTCCACCGGAGAATGAAAAGGAGTGGCATGCGCATCAAAGTTCCACTGCTCAGGATTTTGGGACTAAAGAGCGACGAAATCGCAATCCTTGAGGTAAAGAATGTGGGGAATTGACGTATAGGGGAGCTTACATTGTCCTGACCTTCCGGACGATGGCGCGGCGGAGAGCATCGAAGTCGCCATCGTCCTTGAGCCGCCCCACCACCTCCGCTGCCGTCGGCGGCCGCCGCACGGTGCAGCCTCCAGGATCGCTCATGGGAATGGGAACGGGAAGGAGCGGGCTGGAAGCCTCAGTACTAGTGTTCTTTTTTTTTTTTTTTTCACGCCTTTTTAAAAAAAAAAAAAAAAAAAAAAACCTTTTGGATTCACGCCTTAAATTCAAGGAGATCTGCATTCAGATCAAGTTTGATTTTTCAAAAATTGTACCATCCCTACAATTACAGCGGTGGATTGGACCTCCTTTTTATAAGATGAATCAGGTAATGAATTGACAACGTGTGTGAACTGAACTGGCACACGCTGATTGTTTGACAATGATCACAATTTTTAGATAACTGTCACATAAGCAGAGAAAAAAAATGAAGACCAAGGGAATTCTAGATCCATGAGTAGGCAACGTCTGTTTTTTTTTTTTTTTTTTTTTTTTTTTTTTACATTGATCTGAGTTATCATGATACATGAGGCAAGTGAATTACCAGGTATCGCTCTAATATTGCTAGTTTGTTACTGATGCATGTCTGAACCTCAGCAAGCACTGTCAGATGATCAAGCATATAAAAGCAAGCAGTATTATTAGACTGCAGATGTCACATTTATATCCTGGTTACAGGCTTACAGAGTCGGGAGGCATACAATGAAACATGACAAAACCCAGGCCATCAGGTATCATCAGAGAACTAAAATGAGACTGAATGGTATGCCTTCTCAGTTCTGTTCACACCTAAATGCTCAGTGTCCTGGAAACGAGTGGAAGCTTAACGGGTAAAACGCTCTGTAATCGACTTGGGTATGAAACTGGTTGTGCTCAATTGTTTCTCCATTCTGTGTCAAGTAATGGACAGTGATATTAGCACAAGACATATAAGAGGGCAGACAATATATGGAGCAGTGAAGGCGGCGAGGAGAACCTTTCAATCTCTTCCACAGATTTCATTATTTGTTCTGAACTTGTTTCAATCACCTGTCCCCCAATATCATCTCATCCAAAATCATGTGCAGCTGCATCAGATATTGGACAGTTAAATTAAAGAAACATGAAGAAAAAAACAACAATGGAGTGAATTATTGGGGCATTGCATTGTGAACACTCGAGAATGAAGTGAACAAGGCATCCCGTTCAGTGCTAAGGAGCCAAAGTTTGTCGTAGCCCTCCTTAGCTATCAGTATCTGCATACTAGCAAAATTCTATTGCCGAGGCATAAAAATATGCTCCAGTATCCTGGTACTTCATTGTTTTCATGTTCTACACCACTGGGAGGTAGCAGCTAAGGTGGGCAGCAGCAATAATGGGTAGAAAGCAGGAAGGATGGTGCGGATTTCAGTTTTGAAGCTGCTGTGTAATATATACGTAATTTTATCTTTATTGTTTAGGTTGTTTCTGTCTATTGTCAGCATAGATTTCTGAAGAGGGAGGACTCTCCTCTACATAAGGATGTAAGCAATGCAGAGCCAAATCAGGTAATGGAATTACAAGTTCTCAACTCTATCTCTCTGCTTAGCCAAGGCCTCTCCCTTAGGTGCCCAGTGCGGTAGTGCAGTGCCCTCCATAATTTAAGGCAGCTGTCATCCAAACTCAACCTGGGGTGATACTATGTTGTAAGAAAATTATCCATTTGAAGTCTATCTATATTGCTTTGAAGTCAGAGAATGGGTGTACTTGTCTATTACAACCACAAATTAATTAGATGGATAGATGGTATAGCTATTCTGCATAACAGGGATTCTTGGAGTCAGGCATACGATCTGTGAATCAGAAGGCTTAATTTGATACAGATAACCCAACTGGTGCTAGAAAAATGGTGATGCAGCATTGCAAAGCTTCTGCATTCCACCTTTTTGCTGCCCAAACACACAACATACCACTGAAGAATCATAAATGAAAATTTCAGCAGGATAAAAACCATGCATCCTTGATAGACACACAAATCTAGTATTATAAAAAGATAAAAGGGTAGGATCATATGGTACCTTGTTGAAGTTAAACACAATGTCAAGCTCGCATACATTCTTGAAGCATTTGTCCAATGTTTCAACGAAAAACTGTGCATGCGACAAAGTTTGAGTAATCAATATCCTAGAATCAGAGCTGATAAGAGTGTTGTTCAACAAAAGGAAGACATGATAAGTCTTCAGTGACAGTGAAGTCCAAGGTGAAAATTTCAGTTGCTAGACAGAAAGAATTGATGGACAGAGAAGAAAGTTGGGAACATTGTAGTGCAGTTAGGTCAAAATTGACATGTACTTTGTAACAGAAAATAATGCATTAAATACAGAATAAAAAGTTAAATACAAGGGTGTTTGAATGCTAAAAGAAGCAGGATAAATAGCTAATGGTTGTACAGCAAGACAGGCCAAACAGATGAATGGCATCGCGACACACTGAATATAATTTGTTTCTTAGAAAAAATGAGAATGCTTTCCTCTTTCATCAGTAAGTCAGTAGCTTACCTTGTATCAGATCGAGCATGGCAAGCTCATTCTCAGAGCTATCAAATACAAAAACAAAGTACAGTGTGGCCAAATGCTTGTAGACCATTTTTGTTCCCTGCAAAGCGCAAAAAGAAAAAACCAAACCTTGTCAACCCTCTGTCGATAATATGAGCAAATTAACCTAGATAGAGCAACTTAACCACTGGGCAGTTAGCACAGCTTAAATTACATGCCTAAGATACCAATCTGCATGTCTGAAGCCAAGGAGACAAATGACATCTGGCCAATTAACATTTTTCATTCATTGCTAGCATTTGCATACCAGTTGTCCCTTTAGCAAAGATTTACTACTCTATCAACCATTACCGGGCCAAATATGGAGTCCACCTTGACAAAATTGCTCACGCTGTCGGGCCTTGCAGAGAGCACTGCAACAATAAATTCCACAGCTCAGCGTGCATACAAAAATAATGAAGAAAAAATGAGGAACAGCCCCGTGCATACATACATTGGAAGACACTGCGGACGAGGTCCTGATGCGTCTCGGGTGGCTGCAACCATAAAACAGGAATTAACGACATATTTTTCTTTGCTGACGTAATTCCTCCAGGAAGAAAAGATCCAGGGATGAAGCGGTGGTTGATCTGGGTGGGGAAATTGATCGAGCACTTGCTGGGTGGTGAAGAAATAGAGGGACTAAATGACGAATGTAGAGAAGAGAGGACAAGGGTTGGAACCTGGACATTATAAAACTTGAGGAGGCGGGGCTTGGCCTGGGTGCTGATCACCATCACCGCCTGGATCATGGTGGGTTACGAGTAGGGGGTACCAACGAGTAGGAGGCGGCACTGGCTGGGACTCTGGTAGGGCAACGATCAGATCGCGAGCGCTAGTCAGCGGCGGAAGCCGATGAGTAAGTGCCCGTTTAGTAGTGCTCCTGGAGGCGCTCCAGCACAGCTTCTCCTCCACGCCAACCAAATGGGACCTCGGGCGTCCGCTTCGCCCTCTCGGAAACGCCCTCCAGTGCGCGCGAGGTGCCGCGCCCGCTGGATCGTGGGCGCCGGAGCGGACCCGCGGAATCGCCGGGGCGTGGTCTGTGGCGATCTTGGCCAGCCTCCCTAGGTCCCCACCGGTGAGTACCACTACTAACCCTCTGTTCTCCGGCCGGCGACGGCGTCCGTCGAACATCCAGGTGCGAGCACAGCCACAGGTCCGACCGGAGGTTGAAGGATTTTTTTTTTTTTTTTTCCACTATGCAAACATGTTGTGTGTCACAGGTGGGACCATCTCAAAGATTTGAGTGGCGAAATAAATAAGAGTGTCTATAAGAGTGGCGAATATGTGGCAAAAAAATAAACCCCCGAGGTTGAAGAAGCTTTCAGCGCTGCTGGGCCGTATGATTAACAAGGCCCACGCAACCCCAGTCCTCAATGGCCCCATTTTCTGGCCCATTTTAGCCCATAGGTTTTCAGGGTACAGGGGCTCGACCAAGCTTTTTTTTCCTTTTTTTTTTTTCTCGAAAGTGTGCCTTATGCACGTGCTTCATCAAAAGAAATCAGAAAATTTCAGTTACATCCCCCGCACTGTCTAGCGAGCTGCCATCAAATGCGGTGGCCACACACTAACACAAATCACCGGTTTTACGGCACTGCTGATTGGTCGTACTTAAACAAGAAAGGTTTTGTGACTTGAGCCGGAGGAAGTTAGTGAACCACGGCCAACAACGGTGCAAGGACTCGAAACCCGCTGCACACCACTCCTCGGCCTGCACCCTGATCACCCTGATCCGCTCTAAACAAGATAGACATTTTTTTTTCTTCGTCGAAAAAACATTTTTTTTATATTATTCAAGAAAAACAAGAGGCTTAAATGTTGCTAGAAACAAGAAGAGGAAGGGAGGAAAAAAGATAGGAATAAGTCAAGAAGATCCGATTTGGGAGCGTTCTTGGCAACGACGCTACAGCCAAAAGAACAATGAAAAACAGAAGTGGACAATTTTTTCTAAAAATAATAATAAAAAAACGTTCGTAGTCTTCTATTTCTTAGAAGATATACTTACTAAGATTGACTCTGATATTGAGAGAAAAATAAATAGGGTTTCTCTATTGCGATCTTTCCACCTATTTTGCAATTCAATCAAGTTTGATTTTGATTTCGACTTGTTGAACCTTCTAGCCCACAGGCCACACAGGTGCTGGAAAATAATACGAGAGCATAATTTTGGTCACTAATTCTTTGTGGTCGGAGACGGTTGATGTGGACTAATGGTTCTACCATTGCCTAGTTTGAGATCATGATCACCAGGACCAGGCGGCAGTGGATGATACTTTTGCTTCCAAACCACACCTAAATTCAGCTCTCACTTTCACTTATTTCCCCTTTTTTTTCTAATGTATACGTGGATGATTATTGACGGCACTCTTCTGAGGCATCTGAAATGTGGCTACAAAATTCCATACTCTTGCATTACGATGTCACTGCTACTACTAATAAGTTCACATGGACAATATATTAGATGCATTTTTATATAAAAAATAAAAAATACATAATAAGACGATTAACACCTATATTGTAACATTAGTGCAAATAAATCCACATTAAAATGTGGCAGTCAGTTTCTGTCCGTAATTTATTCGCTGCTTTATTATGAGGCGGGGAAACGGAACTGCGTAAGCGCTCTCTCAGCTCAGCTCATGGGCCATTCTATATATATATTTTTTCCTACTACTAGGTTTCTAGAGGCAGAGGGGCTCATGTTGTCATGCATGGAGCGGTGGTTTTGGACTCTGGTGTGCATTGTGTGAGGTGTCAGTTGAGGAATTTACGGGGGCTCACCAGCTCACCTCCACGGCTCCACCGAAAAAAAGATCCCTAGTACTAGTAGTATATATAGAGGATATATAGGAGAAATTCTTTGCAAGGACTGAACAACTGAAGGAGGAGAGGCATCGCTCAATCTGGTAAGTTATGAAGATCCCCTCTCTCTTCTCTCTTCCCTACTGCGCGGTTTCCTTTACCAAGTTCTTGCAAAATATCAAGGTTTATTTCATCCTTAGTTGGGGCTACGGCCTACGGCGGCGGTTGTAGTTTAGTCGCGCAATCGAGAATTCCTTCCTCCATCTCTGTCTGCAGAAGCTGTTCGTGCATGCGAATATGCAATTGAAAATACAGAGTCTAGGATTCTATCAGTTTCTGAACGTAGTAACCAGGAATTGGGGCATCGATCCTAGAATTAAGGGCAAGGTTGAATTCATATTCCTCGGCTTTCATGTTCTTGGAGGGTTGAAGGAATCTATTATCAATTCAGAGAGCCCAGCTAGAGCTTAATCTATCTTGTGTGAACTTCCTGATACGTCGCCTGTGACTGAATTAGCAGATGCTATCCGTTATCCGTTTGTGTTGGAACTGAATTGACTGAATTGTTACTGCATGAGATGCTACAGTTCTTGTACTCTTCGCTGATCACTCACTGCCTGTAAATATGCCCTGCCAATCTGACCACTGCAATGTTTTTTCCCCTTGTACAGATGGGAGTACTCTGTGATGCCCCAATTCCTGAATGTTCAGAGTTGAAACAGATGGTCCATTCTCTTACTCTCATGTGAGTGAACAACTTAGCCCCAAACTATAATTCTCTGAAAACATGGGTGACATTCCGGAGCCAGAAGCTGCCATGGCCGTGCCGGAGCCGTCGTCCAGCCTGGCACTTCGAGTCTTCTACCTGAGGGTGAGCAGGTGCGACGTCGACGAGTCCATGCTGAACCTGAACGCGCTCACCCTCACCCACACCCCGCTCACTCCCGACACCATCCTGGACGTGAGCGGCGCCGACCGCCAGCCAGGCACCATCGTCAGCAACGGCAACGGCAGCGTGTCGTTCGCCCTCCGCCGCGACCGCGTCGACAAGAGATTAGAGGAAGCCACCTTCGTGTGCACGGCGACCGTCAGGGTGTCCGGCAGCGTGCGGTTCGAGGTCCAGAGCAAGGACGAGAAGATCATCGTCGGGATCCTGGAGGTGTGCGACTGCGTCGTGGACGACAGCAAGGGCGGCGCCACCACCAAGAGCTGGGTGATGAAGTGCCAGGTGCCGACGCAGCGCGGCTCGGGGTTCCTGAGGTGCGGGTGTGGCAGCGGCGGGGAGAGCGACGCGACGAAGACACCGCCCGTGGTGGAGGTCTACGTCGCGGGCGTGTTCCGGGACACGCCGGTGGTGTTCACCAAGGCAATGCAGCTGCGGTTCAGGCGGCGGCGCCAGGTGAAGGCGTTCATGGACCCGATCCCGGAGTGCGGCGAGCAGGTGGTGGACGACATGAAAGAAATGCCTCCCAAGCATCACCCAGAGGTACGTACATACGCACAATCTGATTTGTTATCACAGTGCGCTCAATTCTTTTCATCTTTCGTTGAATTCAGAGAAGTTTCTTTCAGTTCTTGACTGAAACGTGCTGCGTGTCGCGTGTAGGAATCGGAATCGGATTACAGGTGCTACAAGCCCGAGCCGGACGACGACGACGACGGCAGCCTCTACACGAGGTCCGACGGGGTTGACGACGGCGAGGAGTACAGCGAGCTGTCATGGTTCACCGCAGGCGTGAGGCTCGGCGTCGGCATCAGCCTGGGCATCTGCCTCGGCGTCGGCATCGGCGCCGGCCTCCTGGCCCGTTCGTACCAGTCCACCTCGAGGACCCTGAAGCGTCGGCTCATCTCAAACCTGCTCTGAAACGAAACGAGCACGCTTTTGTTCGGTGGCTCCAAAACCGTCCCTACTGATGATGGAAAAAAAACATGTACTCGATGCTCAAATGTTGCGCGCTTGCCGAATGCATTGTTGGTACGGTGACTTCTGTCGTGTAGGAGTAGCCAATCTGCCAATGCATTGTGACAGTGCCATGGTGATGCTGCCGTGCTGCCTCTTCCGACGACAACAGGCGGCGCACAATGGCAGCAAGCGCCTGCGTTTCAGGAGAATTGCATCACGTGTGGCATGTGTTCTCAACTTCTGATTTCTGACGCAGCTGCCTGGGCAATGAGCATTGAGACGGCCTCGGCCGACAGTAGGGCCCACAAGCAGAGAGAAGTACTATACTCTATCCATCCGACGCCCAAAATCCATAAATTTCTGAGGTTTAAAAATCATCTGAAAAGATAACAGTCTACAAAATCATGTATGCGTGCAACGGTGCAAGCGTTTGGATCACTGCATTGGAAATTAGTCCCTTAATGGACTAAATTTTTTCTAATAAAATATAACCATCAATCAGACTATATTATTTGTTGTCTATAAAATTAACAGGGAGTGCTCAGGTCTGCGAGGCCAAGACGAACTCAAGGAGCCTTGTCCGAGCCGCAGCCACGGCCGGAGGTTGAAGAAGATGGCGGCCGATCTCTATTAATTTTTGGGCGGCCTAAATGTTGAACTGTCCATTGTCTAATTGGGCCTGGCCGGTTAGCTCTTTCGGCATTGGCCCAAAGGGGAAAAAACAGAACAGACGCCTATTTTGCCTCCTGTATATTTTTGTTTTTCTAATATAAATGTCTTTTCTGATTGGCCGGTTATTCCTTCCTTTTATTTATAAATTGATTTATTCTTAATTTATGGTACATTATTATTTACACTTCTATAACAGATATACTAGACATCCATCTTCATCTATGTTATTTTGTGTACCTGTCTTTTCTTATATAGCGGCACCATAACCGATGTGAGAATGGGACTTGAGACTTTGTGATTTGAAAAAATTTGCTCCCACAGAGAGTAGAGACCCTTAAACAATTCTATGACATATGTTTCTGCTTCTACATGTGGAAATATAACTTGTATTAGTACAACTTTGTTTCTTCTCTAGTACGTCAATCAATTTCTCCTGTCCTTCATTTGCACCGGAACAGCTTGAATATTAAGTTTACAAAAAGAATATACAAATAGTATACATTTGGCATGTGGAACAATAATTCCAGATAGTAAAACAATTTTCATTAACAAATGGAATACTTGGAACAAATAATTTGTAATACTAGAATGATATAAACAAGAATTTGGAACAACTTTGTTATTGTGTATATCACTTTCTTTTAATTTTTGACTTTGTACTCAGATCCCAGATTTGATCGGCATTTATTGGAGGTGAGTACAATAACAACCCCTGGGAGAGTGGGAGACCCTAATCCTGAGTTCCTGACATCTCCGTGTTCAGTTGTTCTTCTGTTGCCTAGCAAGCTAGCCATCACATAATTGAAATGGAATGGAACATCAATAAATCAAATAAAAATAAAGAGATAAAGCTTGCTTGTACAGTCTTGACATTCTGTGGCCCTTCCGAGTCCCCACTTAGCACCAGCAAAGACAGGGACAAAGCAGAAATTGAGGTAGAAATTCTGTGCCTCGTCATTTAATCAGAAACTGACGTCAAGAATTCAGAAACGTCAGGTATCTATCTAGAGACCTCCAGGATCTAGCAACGAGTGCTGTTAGTCCTGTTACTACGTACTAGACTAGACACCGAGATGAATACGAAGTCAAGGATTAAGCCAACACCTAACGGCCGCTTTGATGCTCGCAATCAAAACAAGGGGCTTGGAGCCAGCCAGGCATACATGCATCTGCGACTGCGACTGGGAGGTTGACCTCCCAACAGCAGCATTGATCTAGTACTAATACTAGATCCCAAGGTTTGTCTGCAACCGCCGATCGATCTAGTACTTAGTAGTAATATGTGATTGGCGAGAAGTAACGACCGACGACGGTGCCCTCACGTAGCATTCAGATAGATGATATTAAGGAAACAACAGGATTAGATGCGTCCGCGGTTTTCTTGCCTTTATTATTGATTGCAGGGACTGTATGGAGTCCTTGGTTTTGCATTTGGTTGTTTGCTGCAGAAATTCTTAACACATGCGTAGTATATATGCATGCATAATGCATTGGCATTAGGGAAACTCATATGTACAAACACCAGCCGCTGATTTCTAGTGATTTTGTGGGAACTAGCTGCCAGCATACATGTGATTTGTGCTTGCGTCTGATATATTGTACCCTTTTGTTTCCATCTCTCTCTCGCTGGGAGCAGATGGACATGACAAAGTTTGGTCTCTGTGATCACCAACACCAGGCACGCAGCGGCAGGCTCTGCTCTTGCCTGGTGGATATGCCCCTCAGTCCTCAGGCAACAAGCGCGGGTATTCATCAGGTACTCCTATGCAAGGGACACTGAGACAGGTATTCATCACCGTGAAGATGCCATCTAATCTCTTTGCCGCATAGTACCTTTACCTTCAAGCTTGAGCTAGTAGTAACATGCATCACCAAAGCAACTGTCTGAACTCTGAAGCAGTAGTGAAGTCTGAACTCTTGGTGACTTGTGTTGCTCTGCAGTGTTTGGTGCACCCATGCCTGCGCCTAATTAATCCGACTAGACGACTGAGACAAGTGAGGGGTTTCAGAAGAAATCATAGTACTAGAACTGAGACCGAGAGGGAGTAAATAAAAGCGAGAGAAAAACAAAGAAAACTGCTAATCGAAATTGACGTTTGGTGAAGAGGAAGGCGGAAGGCTTAGATGATGATTAAGGAAACAACAGGATTAGATGCGTCCGCGGTTTTTATTGTTGAGTATGTTCCAAATTCAGGCCGAAAGGAACGCTGCCTTCTGCCGGCGCACCCCCGAAGAACGTTTGGGGGGGGCGAAGCCCCGCGGTACGACACATATAGGTTTCCCGAGTACCGAACGTCCTTAGGGTTGCTCCCATGGACGCCTGCCTCGGTTCCTGTACCCAATTGATGTTCCGCTTAGGAACGCGGGTATGTACTCCCGTCTCCGCCCCTCGCGCAGGTTGAGGAAAACTGCACCCGTGACGCGGGATCTAGCTGGGTCACCCCACACCCGCTGCAAATAGAAGAAGTAGCGAAAAGGTCGAGAGCGCGGTGGAATACCAAGCCAGCACTGTGAAATAAATAAAAACAAAAAGATGGAGAATGGAGTTGGGGAAGGTTGCAAATGGAAATGTCATAGTAAGCGAGCAAATCCTGTACAAAGGCGCAAGTAGGGAGGCCAAACCCGCGCCAGAAGTAGCTCGAAGGCGACAACTTCGTCTGTGTTGGGCATGGGGTACGGCTCGCCGTCGGACGGCCGGCACCCGCCCGATCACCTGGTGCGCGCAAGTACTCCCGCAGCCACGATCGAGTTGGTTAATCGTCGCGGTCGATGGCGCCCGATTCGTACTCCCGCAGCCCGCGATCGAGTTGGTTAATCGTCGCGGTCGATGGCGCCCATTCGCCGATCATCCGAACCGCGGGCGACAACGGCAGCTTGTGGCCCTGGAACCGTTCTCTTCTTTTCGTCCATCGGATCCAGAATGGGGCGGCACAACTCCTGGGAAACAGCAGATTAGATGCGTCCGCGGTTTTCTTTGTTGAGTATGTTCCAAATTAAGGCCCAAAAGAAGGGCTACCTTCTCGCGCCGCACCCGAGGATGTTTGGGGGTCGGGGGGTACCCCTTAGGATTTTCCCCGAAGTACCGATTCATTCATTCGCATCGGCGTGTGACCCAACTCGATAATATTGAGGACTATTTGCTGGTTGACGCCCGTGGTTTTTACTCTCCGCGTTGGGAGGTTTTTCCACATTAAATCTTGTGTCTCTCGTGGTTCGATCTTGTTTACTTTATCGTTTGTGGGTCGCGTTTATAACATTCTTGCCTTTATTATTGATTGCAAGGGCTGTATGGAGTCTTTGGTTTTGCATTTGGTTGTTTGCTGTAGAAATTCTTAATACACCATGCGTAGTATATATGCATGCATAATGCATTGGCATTAGGGAAACTCATGTGTACACACTCCAGCCGCTGATTTTAGTGATTTTGTGGGCACTAGCTGCCAGCGTACATGTGATTTGTGCTTGCGTCTGATAATACTAACCTTTTGTTTCCATCTCTCGAGCAGATGGACAAGACAAAGTTTGGCCTCTCTGATCACCAACCAGGCACGCAGCGGCAGGCTCTGCTCTTGCCTGGTGGATATGCCCCTCAGTCCTCAGGCAACAAGTGCAGGTATTCATCAGGTACTCCTATGCAAGGGACACTGCGACAGGGATGGGTGAAGAACTGACAAAGATGCCATCTAATCTCTTTGCCGCGTAGTACCTTTACCTTCAAGCTTGAGCTAGTAGTAACATGCATCACCATTCACCAAAGCAACTGTCTGAACTCTGAAGCAGTTAGTGAAATCTGAACTCTTGGTGACTTGTGTTGCTCTGCAGTGTTTGTGCACACCTGCCTGCGCCTAATCCGACTAGACGACTGAGACAAGTGAGTGGTTTCAGAAGAAATCTAGTACTAGAACTGAGACCGAGATTGAGTGAATAAAAGCGAGAGAAAAACAAAGAAAACTGCTAATCGAATTGTCAAACAGGTCCCCATCTAATAGAAATCCGGCATTACCTTCGTTCGATCCCCATCAACGCTGTATCATCAGCATGATAGCTGGCGACTAATTGCGAGGCCCGATCGAAAGCTAGGTCCAGTGAGCAGTGAACAGTCACCTCTGAGCAAAAGGCGTAGGAGGCAGGACGAGTTGGCTGTTCACAACACAACACCCTCGGCCGCCGGACGGATCGAGCTACCTCCAAGCTCGGCCATTAATCCCGGCCAGACGCCGGCATCGGGCTAGCTGGCCGAACGATCGACACCTGTGGCACCATGCGCACGCCGTCAACGTATGTACGTGTCCCTCCGATCCGGGCTCCGGCGGCCGCCATTGTTGCTAGTACTGTACATCTTGGTTATTAGGTTGGCATATATAATAACGAACGTACGCGTACCGTACCGGTGACGAGACATACAGTTACGTGTACGTTCTGAACAAAATTCTTCGTCACCTGTTCATTCAGCTGTTCTAGGACTCTCGCCGTCGACTACTGGAGTATATTATTTTATATAATATATTATAGTACTGTGCTGTATACTATACTGATTGTGACTTCTGTGACTTTGTGAGAGCACTGTATGTGTTTGCCTATTCCCAAAACAGGTAATCACAAAAGAGATGGTCGTTAATGCCTGCACGGACGTTCACTAATCGATAAGGGTCGATCGTCGATGGAGACGTGCGTACTCCTATATATGTATATACACATCCATGTAACCAATGAAACCAATCAGGAGCAGGAGACGGAGGCGTCGTCGGTGACCGACTGACCGTTGATGCGTGGCGCGGCCCTGACGATGATGTGAGTCTCGTGATCCTTTTTAATTGCGTGCTCATTCACATCGCCATCAAGTTTCCCCGCCTTGTGCATACATACATACTGACTACTTCGATCGGCACACGGCCGGACTAATTCAACGAGTGTCACAAGAGATTCCACGTTTCCCATTTCGATCGATGATTAAAAGCTGTAGACATCGATCATCAAGTAGGTACTCTAGTGATCATTCATAGCTGGATAATTCAGAACAGGTAGTAGCTAGTACTCCTCTGCAATTAGTTTGGGTGGATCGAGAGCCAGCTGAGGTGCCAGAGCAACCGGAGACATGCACCAACGTTGTGACGACATGATCGCCCATGCATTTCCTTTTGGGAAAAATGAACTGATTACGAGCAACACAAGAGTAATGATAATTGGATTTGAATATAGTAGTAGGCTCAAAGTCTGAAGTGAAGCATGGGCGCAAGCACCTCCCGAACTCTTTTGCACCGGCCACGTACGCTTGGTTTCCAAGCCAATCAACCGGCGCGGCGGGCACGGGTCGGGCGTGTATTATACTACTACAGTGTACTAGTATATGACAGCCGCTGCGGCGTTGCCTCGTCGCTTTCCTGGCAACCTGAAGCTGCCTCACAGAACCTGAACGTTGCAGAGTGCAGGCGAAGCCTCTTGTTAATCCAAAAGGACAATCCAAGGTTTTGCCTTTACTCGTCTGTCGCTGTCTACCTAATGGTGTTCCTGAAAGGTGGTGGTGCAGGATCTCCGATCGATGTGGGGGGTTTAGGTTAACATAGAGGAGTAACCCCATCGCTTAATGAAATACGCGAACTGCGGCGAAAAAAAAAAAAAAAAAAATAGAGGAGTAATCTACTCTTATTGAAACGGAGGCCGATCGCGAAACTTGTGCGAGGACCAGGAGGAATGTCTCGGACGACGACGACGACGACGACGATCCACTGTCGGTAAACGGAGCTGTTTGTTGCTGTTATAGAGCGTGTGTATAGTTCAGTTGTCGAAATGATATTGACCCCATATTGCATACGGTGGAGACTGGAGTACACGTACGCTAGCAGCGGTCGTATACTGTAGACGTATAAATACACACGTGACGGGCATCGTATCAGTACACATCCTTCGTCTCGCATACAGGACACATCCTGTGCCCTGTGGTGTTACGTACGTAGAAGCAGCAAGGACACGCAACGTAACGGACTCCGGCGATCGATCGATCGAGCGCACCAGAAAACCAACGGGCGCTACAGAGCCTTCATCACGGGCCCTCTATACCTCGCCGGCCGCTCACGGGACAGCTTCCGGCCAACGACCGCATGGCCGGCCGCGCACCGAACAAAACTACACGCCTCCCGTGGAACGGCCCGACGTCCGGCCAGGCTAGGATTTACCAATACGCCCTACCCGTACGCCTGGCCCACCGTTGGGCGATGCCGCCGCCATCATTTGCCCTCACAAATCATATGCGTCCGTCCGTGATTATTTTCTGTTTGGATGTCAATTACGCCCTCACAAACACATGCATTACACCATCCTACAGTCCTGTTTTATACGAGTTGGTGCGCTGCGCTGTTTAAACGTCGCTTAACCAATTAGTACGCCCTGCATGAATGCAAAACCGCTAAATTATTGTTGAATTGTGGGACTCGATCGTATATGCGAAACTGTCCAGTTCATTCCTCCCAATTATGATTCTAGTAAATTTGTACTAAATGCTTGAATTATTTTGGTAAATTTGTACTAAATGCTTGAATTGTTTTGCCCAAAACAGCTTTTTGTGAGAGAGAAAAAAAATTGAGATGAAATTGATGAGCCGCGCCCACCAACACCGAGTCCACCAACGTTAACAAGGACGAAACTCGCACAGCGCCATAAAACAGAGCGGCTGCTGCCCGCGACACGCTCCGCCTCCCTCCCTCCACTCCTTCGCCCACCTCTGCTCTGCTCCTGCCTAACGGGTCGGAGCAGGCGGGGACGGCCAGCCAGGCCCCACCGCCCCGGAGTTCCCAACCGCACGCCCGCCAATGGACGCCGCAGGGCCGCCATTGGCCGCCGCTGACTCGGGCGGCGCAGCCCCGGTCGACGGCGGCGGCTCCAACTCCAACTCGAAGAACTCTTCCCTCCTCGGCATGCCGATTCCCGTCGCGGTGGGCGTCGCCGCCGCACTCGTCGCCCTGCTCGTCCTCTCCGCGGTGGTCGCCGCCGTTCTCTTCGCGCGCAGGCGGGGCGCCAGGCCGCCCTCGCTGTCGCGCGTCGAGCACGCGCCGTCGTCGTCCGCTTCAGGCTCCGCCTCCTCCCGCGCCGCGTCGTCCGCGCGCAAGGAGAAGGTCGGCCTCGCGGACCACCACCACCACCAGGGCGCCGGGGCGGGCGCTACCGCCACCGCTACCGATACCGCCACCTCCTCTGGCGTGGCAAGCTCCTCCGCGGCCGCGAGTTCGCTCGAGTCGCCGGTGAAGAGGAAGGCGGAAGCGGCGGTGGTCAGGGCCGCGGCGCCGGGGGGGGAGATGGAGATGGGGTGGGGAGGTGGTACGACCTCACGGAGCTGGAGGTCGCCACGGCCGGGTTCGCCCCGGAGAACGTGGTCGGGGAAGGAGGTTACGGCACCGTGTACCGCGGCATCCTTGCCGGCGGCGAGGTCGTCGCGGTCAAGGACTTGTTTGATCACAAGTGAGTGTCCTGTTCTTCACTGTCCCTTTTCCTTTGTACTGGGTGGTAGTATCTTTCTTTTCTACTGTATCTGTACCCTAGAAGATCATGGTAAAAGCATCGAACTCAGGAATTCACTTTCAGATTAAAAAAAAAATGCCTCCTTACTTGGGCATCTACTACTAATAATTCACTTTCAGAATCGACGTCTCTAAATTAAATTAACCACCCTAGTACATAGTGCAATTATGTTCCCTCGTTCTTGTCTTTCTGGTGTAAATGCCTGAATGGCTACAGTGCAGGATCGTAGTGGTGCTACTGCTTGGGGCCTAAGACTGAAACTGAATGCATTTCTTGGTCATTGGTCACATTACCCCAGGGGTGGTTGTAGCTTTGCTGTTGATGTGGCTTCAAGATAGTCTTTTTACTATCATGGTCGTATAAAAAAAGCTTGTAAAACATGTTTTTTGTTAGCTTAAAAGCAATACTTCTGACTTTTGTTACAGGACCAATGTGAGTTTTCAGTTCTAGACAGGTGAATTGCATCAAATCAATTGACTGCTCAGCAACTAACCATTCATGATAGCAGCATCTTTAATTTTTCCCTGATTCGAAAAGCTCTTTTGAATTTTGTGAATGTTTAGCTCTCCAAAACCATCGACAAAAAGGTTTGATAACTGGATAATATAATTCTTTTCTTCTTTGCCACCCCAAAAACAAAAACAAAAAGATCTGATCTTTGATGTATTTATTAAAGTTTGAAGTTATAGTAGTGGGGTTCACAACTATCTTCACAAGTCACCGAAGAACACAATTCTGCTGGAGAGAAAATCATAGACATTATTGATCTCGATGATCCTGTGAATCCATGGCTATAATGTAGTTTATGCTGTATGCATGCCCACAATGTCCATATACTAAAGGTCAATGATTTAACAAAAAAAGGATATACGTATGATTGTGATATGGGTAGGTGGGTCTTTTTTGTGCTTTTTGTGTGATAGCCCGTATATGTCCATCTACTTGTTGGTTGAGCCTTCGTCGGTAGTCATATGTGCCACCGATTAAATCCTTTCTTTCAAGAAAAGATAAAGCAGGGGAAAGGCAAAGCGACGACCAAACTTTTCCTTTTCAGCTTCATAGGCATATATATCCAACTAAACTATGCAGTGCCATGAGCTTTGAAGCTGTGTTAGCTTTCAAGGGAATCAAATGCATGCACGTGGATTGCTGATAGATTGTCACAGAAGCAACAGTTATTGCTGTTTCTTACCTCAACCATACTACATGATTGAGCATTTTAGGGTAAAGCTCGAGAGATAAAATGCACAGCGGCGGTTACAAGATTATGTTCTGACGATAGCTTCAGTAGTCGGCATGCATGTTGATTGAGATGATCATTTGTTTTAGGGGTCAGGCCGAGAAGGAATTCAAGGTGGAGGTTGAAGCCATCGGCAAAGTGAGGCACAAGCACCTTGTCGGTCTCATCGGGTACTGCGCTGAAGGCCCTAAACGGTGAGCACCCACACTAGTGAATTCAGCTGTCGGCCACTGAAAAATGCTTGCTGATAGTATCTGATACGTACTCACTGTCACTGGCAATGCCATGAATTTGCGTTCACAGGATGCTCCTTTACGAGTTCGTCGAAAACGGCAACTTGGAGCAGTGGCTGCACGGCGACGTCGGGCCGGTCAGCCCTTTGACGTGGGAAATACGGATGAAGATCGCCGTCGGAACGGCCAAAGGGTATGATCATGTTCAGCTGATAGGTTACCTGTACTTGTTATTCCGCTTGCTAATGAATCGAATGTATGCAGCATAGCGTACCTGCATGAAGGCCTGGAACCCAAGGTGGTGCACCGCGACATCAAGTCGAGCAACATCCTTCTGGACAAGAAATGGAACCCCAAGGTGTCAGACTTCGGCATGGCCAAGGTGCTGGGGTCCGGGTCGAGCTACGTGACGACCCGGGTGATGGGCACGTTCGGGTACGTGGCCCCCGAGTACGCGTCGACGGGGATGCTGAACGAGAGCAGCGACATCTACAGCTTCGGCGTGCTGCTGATGGAGCTCATCTCCGGGCGTAGCCCCGTGGACTACAACCGCCCCGCCGGCGAGGTGAACCTGGTGGAGTGGTTCAGGGGCATGGTGGGCAGCCGGCGCGTGGAGGACCTGGTGGACCCGCGCATCGCCGCGCCGCCGCCGCCGCCGCGGGTGCTCAACCGGGTGCTCCTCGTCTGCCTCCGCTGCATCGACGCCGACGCGCACAAGCGGCCCAAGATGGGGCAGATCGTGCACATGCTCGAGGGCGACGAGTTCCCCTTCCGCATGGTATTGTTTTCTTCTGTTCTGCTCGCTCGCCGGCGGTGTCGCACGGGTATTCACTGACACGCCCGTTCTTGGGTTTGTTTTTGCGTGATGCAGGAGCACCGCTCGCCACGGGCGTCTCACCGGACGTCGACGGGCTCGCGGCCGTCGCTTCTGTCGGAGAACGTCGGTGCCACTGACGAATCGGACAAGTCAATGTGGAGATGAAGGATCCGAGCTGCAAAGCAACCCTGCACGAAGGCACGGGCCGGAGCTGGGGCTGGACTGACTTTTTGTAAATTTTTGTTGTCGTTTCACGGCGGGATGAGCGTTCTAATTTGCTATGCTGCTCGTTTGGTTTGATGGTGTTTACCGTAATGTATGATTTGGCATAGCCGCACAGGTATTTTCCGTTGTTCATTCATTGTTACTAGGCTTCCGGATTTGGGCACCCGCAAAGCTTTCTTCGAACTCCCATCGCCACATGGTCGGAGGGCTTCCGGGACAACGATCCCGGTGAAGAGACAACAGTGATTCAGGGATGAAAGGGAAGACCGAACGTACAATGGAACATGTCTGCCCTTTTCCACGTTCTCAATGTGGAACCGTTTGGTTGGATGAACATGTCATGAATACATAATGAACTATAATAGGATTAAAAAAAACTATTAAGAGAGTTATTTCAAGCAAAGTTGATCAAGAGTACTAATAAGTTATGAATCTTAAAGAAGTTGAATTAGACGAGATCGGACTTCAAATAGAGGCATAATTCACGTTGGCAATTTTACTCTAGCATGGCAATTTTAGGAATTTAAGACATGAAATAGAATTACGAAAAGTCAATGCTCAAAGTAAAGAGAGGAAGGAACACGACGATGTTTTTCTGAGGTATCAGAGAGTCGTCACTCCCCACTAGCCCTCGTTGGAGCACTCTCGCAAGAGTATAGCTCCCCCTTAGTCCTCGCAAGAACTAAGGGCATTTGGTTCTAAGGGACTAGGGACTTTTTAGGACTAAATAGGGACTAATTATTAGTCTCTAAAGCTGTTTGGTTTTAGAGACTGGTCAGCTGCATAAAGACCATTGTACCCCTATTTATTAATGCACAGATGAGCTGCTGGTTGAGCTTCTTGCGCCGTTCGCCGCCGCGCCATCAAATCCCGGCGAGCTGCTGCCTTGCCGAGCTGCTGCACAGAGTTGCTTGCCTTGCCCGCTGCTGCAAAAAAGTGGGTAGCCGGCTGCTTGCCTTGCCTTGCCCGTTGGTGCACAGAGCTGCTTGTTGCTCAGGTCATCTTCAAGAGCCCCGTTAGGCCACCTGCGACGAAGAGAGAGCCGGATAGAGAGTTCCTGCTCAGGTTGGAGGGCACGGCCCCATCAGGATGTTCTCCACGAGCACCATGGACTGCAGCCTGGCCAGGCGGCCGAGACGGCCGGGATGCCGCCGGTGAGGCCCGGGTTCGTCGCGGAACTCCAGCGTCTCCGGCATCCCCGATAGCTTCTCCCGGGCGGCGACGTGGGGAGGAACAGAGGCGGCGCGTCGGCGTGTGGGCGAGCTCCACGGGCGTCCATGGCGGATGCAACTAGGGGATGAGGGGAGCCCGCGGCCCGACTTGGGGAGACGATCGGAGGCGGCGCCGGCCGGCGGAGAAGCGGGCGGCGGCGGGAAGATAGAGTTCCTCCATAGCGGTGGCGGCGGCCGCGGCGACATCCATGGCGCTGCGAAGCGATACTGTCCACCGCGCCGCCGCGCGAGCGAAGCTGCGGGAGGAGCGCGAGGGAGCGCCTCGCGAGCGGCCCGGGATCCGCGAGAGGATATTTTGGTTCGGCCGAGAAATACGAGGCTTTTATTTGCGTACCATTATTGAAAAAAAGCTCCCCGAACGTATCACTAAAAACTTTGAGCGCATCTATATACCATCGCCCAAGTATAACTTGTCTCCTATACCACTCTGTTCGTATTCCGTTGGATTCATAACGTTTCCATGACCTCGACATATGGGGCCTAACATTAGAAATCTCCATCCTACCCTTTAGGAATGAGGGAAAAAAAAACTTATCCGAGCGCTCGTCCAACCGAGACCGTTCGGTTTCGTCCGCGAGGCCTCTTCGTCCGCCCGACGCTCGCGCTCGCGAACCAGGAAGCGCCGCCCCCTCTCGCGCGAAGACCAGGAGCGCCGCCCCGCCCCCAGCCCCTGCCGCGCCGGCCCCAGCCCCTACCGCGCCGTGGGGCCTGATCGAGGGCATCGCCGGCGTGCGCCGCACGACACGACGACGAGCGGCGGCCATGGAGTGCGCAAGTGTGGCGGCGCGGATGAGCTGCGGATGAGCAGCTGTGTGCACGAGCGGCGGCAGCGCACGAGCAGCAGGCAAGGCCGCACGGCAAGGCATCAAGCACGCACGCGGCCAAGGTAGGTCCCGGTTCCTCGACACTACTAACTGTGCGTGCTGTAGTTGCTGGTACATCGGCTCTGCTCATTCCGTACAAGTCAATCTATACTTTCCTAACTTAAGCAAAAAGTAACATGAAACAAAGACTATATTATTAAAATATATTCATTGGTATATCTAATCTAATCATACTAAATTGATGCCATAAATCTTAATGAGTTTTTCTATAATTCGATCAAAGTTTTAAAAAAATTGTCTTAAGACAACTCAGGGACAGAGAGTACAAAAATAAAGAACGATGTTGGCTTTGCATGCTCCATGTGGCTCCAATACAGTAGCTATACAATGGCACAATAGTTGTGGGACTCATGTGAGCACAAGGCTTCACCAAATATGCCTTTAGTTGGAGCTGAAGTTGAAAGTTGAAGATGCTTCAGGGCAGCCTCATCCCAGGTATTAGTGATCTCAATCAAAATTAGCCATATAGATAAAAAAAAAATAGATGACATATATCTTTTAAATCGTAGATTTTTCTATTTTTCTGTTGCTAATATCACCTACTGACCAGCCTCAAACAATAGGGAGTGGTATAGAGGACAATGATGATTTTTTTATCGGCTACTATGAACGAGGGGGCAAGAAAGTCTTTTCTTCGAGGCTATTTAACGGTGTTAGTGTGCAAAATGGACGGAGTGGTATAGGGGACAAGTTACACTTGGGCGATGGTATACAGGTGCGCCCAAAGTTTTTAGTGGTACCGTGGTCGGGAGCTTTTTTTCATAATGGTACACGGGTAAAAGCCTCGAGAAAGACAAATGAGACGAAGGGGTATGTCTTTGAAATTTTGCAAATAGTCCCAACTAGACTCTCAATAGAGACTAATGAACTAGGGACTAGTTGGGACTAAAAATTAGTCTATTATTAGTCCTCGCTGTTTGGTATTTTAGGGACTAATTGAGACTAAAAATTAGTCTCTAGTCCCTAGTCCCATGGAACCAAACGGGGGCCTAAGTGCTCTCTATGGGCCGATTCTTCGACACTCCGTGGCGCCGAATCACCCAAAACCGCTTCACAAGCTTGCTTGAGTCACCGACAAGATCCACCGGGTGATCTTCAAGCCATGAAACGCCACCAAGCCGTCTAGGTGATGGTGATCACCAAGAGTAACAAGCCCGAACTCTCACTTGACCTCTCAAGTCTAATGAGATGAGTGGATGCACACTTGTTTACTCCCTAGCACTAATGAAGTCCTTAGCCTTGGATTGACAAATCTCACAACTTCACTAGGATCTTGCTCTCGATCTCCTCTCAAAAGGGTTTCTTCGGCTAAAACCATAGGCAAGAGAGAGCATGGAGGAGTCAAGGTGGTATTTATAGCCCAAGGCGGTATTTATAGCCCAAGGCCAAAATCTCAACCATTACCCCAAAACATGTGCTCGACGAAGGCGCCAACGCCGGAGTCCAGCCGCCGAAACGCAGCGTCCGACGCCTCATGCAATTCAAATCTCCATCTTCCGCCTCGCCCGGCGCTGGCCGCGGCCGCGCCAACTTCGCCATAGCGTCCCCGGCAACCATCGAAAAACATTGTCTACGTAAAGCGTCCGGCGTGCGGCGGCGACGCCAATCGCCAGGCGTCCGCACACGGTCTTGATCCCACCGCGAACCAACACGCGTCGGACCCCGAGCCGGCGTCCGTCGCCCTTCTTCGGCGTTCGGCCCATAGATTTGAAGCCCGTTCACCTCCAATTCACTCTCTTTTACGAACGACTTCAAACCCTAACACATTCTCAACTATTTTGTAGCTACCTAGCGCTAAGTTTGATAAGTGTGCACCACACTAACTCCATTAGGCTTACCTAGGTCAAGCTACCCGCTCGCACCTCCTTAATAGTACGACCAAAGGAAAAAAGGTCCTAACGACTCATCCGATGTCACCCAACTCCGTCGACAATCGGAACTAACCATCCTTAACCTTGTCGTCCATCCTTTGAAAACCGAAACGATTTGATAGAGGGCGACCCTAACCGAAAAGGTCCTAAATGGCTAGAGGGGGTGAATAGCCTAATAAAATTTCTACAAAATCACTAGAGAAACTTGTTAGAATAACAAATGGCGATAAAAGCGTTTGCTCTAGCTCTACTTGTCGGCAAGCCTCCTATTGACAATTCTAGTTGCTATAGTCTCTAATTCACACACAAAGGCTAAGTCGCTACTTTACCAACTAGGTGAACAAGCTAGATTACTCTAAACAAGACTAAGCAACTAAGCAATTCTACTCAAGCTACACAAGCACAATATATATCAAAGTAAATGCAAGGTAGAGAGGAGGTTTTATACCAAAGTGTCGAGGTTAGTCAATCCAATCACCAAGGATGAATCAATGTGATAACCAAAATGAAGCCAATCACCAAGAGACGACAAGATACAAGTGGAGACAATGATTTAACCCGAAGTTCACTTGAGCACCCGTCAAGCTACGTCTCCGTTGTGTCGACCTTCTCACGTGTGGGTCGATGTGGAGCTCACTCCAAGCCAAATGCCTTTAGGCTTATCGCACCCAAAGCAAATGAGAGGTACTCACCGACACGAGCAATATATTATCTTACGATTCGTCGTCCCGACGAGGATGCACGGTCCTCTCATAAATCACCGGAGGTGGCCAAGAACAATCACCAACTCTTGCCAACGCCTCCACCAATCACCAAGCCGGCTAGGAGTGGTGCTCTCCAAGAGCAACAAGAAAACCACCGGCTCACAACGATCCACAAGTGCCACTAGATGCAAAGATCAAAGCAAAGTGCACTTGAATTACCTCAACTCACTAGAATGAATGCTCTCAAGCAAAGGAGTGAGGAGGAGGATGTGTGTTCAGCTCTAGAGGTGTTAGGAATGATTTCAAATGTCCAAGAGACCTCCTAGAACCGGCCAAAGGGGTATAAATACCCTCCACCACAAAATGTGGCCGTTGGGGTGCAAATCACGCACAAATCAGCTGGACCGACGCTTGGCCCGACGGACTCACCGGTGGGTCCTGGTCTAACCGATTTAACAGGACCGGGACCGCTCAACCCCGGTGAGCGCGTCCGGTCCGCGTCCGACGACGGTGCGTGCGGTCGAAGACCGGATGCATCCGGTCGGCGTGTCCGTCACTTCGAGCGAAGTCACGAAAACATGCTCTATCTTGGGGCGCTGTCACCGGTATGCGTCCGGCCGAAGCTCGTGCTTCCTGGTCGAGAGTCCGGCCACCTTCGAGGCGCGAAATTCCGTCGTTTTGTCGTCGTTCCTTCGCCTTTGCTCCAATCCAACTTCCGTCACTTGATTCTTGTTGCCGACACGTCGAAGAACACCCCGACACCATGTGTTAGCAATTTCAAAACATTTTCCATCAAGTACGAAGTTAGCTCTCTAGGTTAGAATGCATGCAAATGATTTTGAATCTAGAGGCACATGTAGATCGATATGTACGATAGTTTTTCCCTCTTTATAGTACGGCTTATCGATCCTATAATCACTCACACCCTCTATGGTGTCTTGAGTGTAAAATCAAAATGGCCCTATGGATATACCTTTGCCTTGAGCCCATTTTGATTCCTCGATCCACTCAAGTCATGCACTTGATCATCAATTGAATCATCTCGATCCATCCACCATGACCACCATGCATCACACTTGGCTTGACCAATCTCCAACTAAATCAACACTTAGCATAGAGAGAGTAGTTCTAAGGATGTCATCAATTAGCCAAAACCAATCTAGAGATCTTCACTAACTCAATCTGTTTCTACAAAACACATGTTAGTCACAATAATCTTACGTTGTCATTAATTACCGAAACCACCTAGCGGGCCTAGATGCCTTCACATTCGAGCCGCCGGTCGCCAGGACCGACACCATGAGGATTAGTAGCGCCATAAGCACGGAGTGGCCCAAAGCATAGGCGTCGAGGGTGCCGATTTGGGACAACACGTGGCCAGAGATGGTCTTCGCCGTAGTTGGCCACACTGGTCCTCCCGGCCGCCCGCGAGTCCGTGCGAGTGCGGTTCTTCCCCCCAATCACCGACTCACACGTCGTCAACGTAGCCTTGTAACCACACGACGAGGAGCCGTCCAAGCAAGGAAGGGAAGGACGACGACATGACTGCGAGCTCCCCTCGCTTCCCCGTCCTGAGTTTCCTTTGCTTGTACCAGGCTAAGATGGCCATGAAGGCCTTATTTAGTAGATGGCTGTTGACACATGTTAACGTATACTTTTAATTGTCAACTAAACATGGAAAAGGACTAAGATATAATTAGATAACCTTATTAGGGGTTTATACTAATGATTTCCATGAGTTTTGGTAAAGTTGTGATTTGCGGGGGACTTAACGGGGGAAAACGGTAGAATTCGTACGCAATCCAACTCGAAACAAGTCTAGAAGGCTCCGGATTACACCCGGCGTGAACGAAACTTAACACCCAAGAAAACATCATCTAGAAGACTCCGGAAGCCACGGCGCATCGTGGGGCCCGGTGGGACCCACCACGGGCCGATCGCTCAATAACCGGGCCGATCGGCCCGGCTTGGCGGCCAAGTCACCCCCCGTCTCGGGAAGCTTCCTCCACCGCCTCTAAGACGCGCCAATCTAAACCGGTTGTTTAATGACGGTTTGATCCGAGGGTCGGTAGAAGCTAACGAGATGGATCAAGATCCAACACCGTTAGTACCACATTGCTGTTGCGAAGGCGGGGACGAAGAAGACCCATATATATAGACCTCCCTAGACTCCCTCTTTCGGATGATCACATACATCATATCTCATCGGATGGAGGCACGGCGCCGCTGAGGATTAGATTAGACAGGCTACAATGTAATAGAATAGATCTAGTAGAGAGTTAGGGGACCGGAGCTGCGTTCGGGTTACGGAGAAGTCTTCGGCGTTACGGTATATCTTTGTATTTCAACTCTATTAGACTTTATGCCATAATTAGATATATCTTTTCTAGTACTTTTATGTCTTTCATGTTATTGATATAGTTATTATACTATTGCATGGGATCTCCGCTCGTATTGAGGGCTCTAGTTATGCTAGGTAGCTAGAGTAGTAATTTATAGTGTAGGCGTGGTGTCTAGGCTATAGGTTACCCGAGGTTGCGCCCAATCCCACGGTTAGTTGTGGTAGCCCCTGGGGTGACCCCTGTGTCGGTCTTTGTAATCCACCACGTTCGGGTTGGTGTTTCGTAGAGCTTTTTGGCGGCCTTTCCCCCGATCACCCTTTCCCGGTCTTTTTTTCGAGGATCGGGACGGTACCGCTCCCAAAGTGTATTAGAATAATCGTTATCATAGAACTAAAGTACTAGAAAAGTATTCGGGAACCTAGATCTCTCCCGTTGTCCTCTCGACCTAGTTATCTACTCTATATTATAATATTCTCCTGGTTAAATGCTATTAATTATCATACATATCATATACATTATTTACCCCCTCACTTTAGTTTAGTTGGTATATCAAGTTAGTAGATACATGATTTTGATTTATCATAGTCTTTACCCTTGCTTCCCTGTGGAAAATATAAATAACGATACTGAATACTCCCTGGGTAAAAGCTACAATGGTATTTTTATTATTCGTAAACTTGCGAGAACCCCTTTATATTCCTTTTGCACTTAATAAATACCAACAATGGCTATCTGAGGGAAGGGAAGGGGAAGGGGAAGGGGCCAACTCACTTCTCTGCCGCCCGGCGAGTCGTCGGGGGAGAGGTAGGGGCCGGCGGCGGTGGATTGGGAAGGAGGGCTGGGTAAGATGTTAGAGGAAGGAGAGGAAAAACGGCAATCACCCTTACTGCAGTGAGCAAAGTTTCCCAAATAAGCACCTCCCTTGAATAAGTGTCTAAATTTACCTATGCATACAAGTATACCTCGAGCAAAAAGCACGGGACGGTGTGGCTCGGACGAGGCACAATGTTTTGGCCCGGTCAAGCCCGCCCGCCCGGGAACCAACCGTGCTGGACCGGCCCGGTGGGCCGCGTGCACGGGCCGACCCAAGGCACGTGGGCCCGCCCGGCGGCCGAAAATTAGGCGAGGCCCGATGAAGGCCCGGTCTGCGAAGCTTCATAGGCCAACGACCCGCCAGTCTTCCCTAAAAAAAAAAAAAAAAAAACCCATCAAGCACACAAAGCCCACCGGTCCACTACTCCTATCTTCCAACCCTAACTTCAGTATGCCCCGTCGCACAAGCCGCCGCCGACGGCCTCCACTCGCGGCGGCCTCCTCCTCCCACGCGTCGCGTTGCCTCGCCGCGTCTTTGCCCCCACCGGCGGCGGTGAAGCTCGGCCGCGCCCGATGATAACCACTTCTCTCCTCACGCGGTGAAGCTCGGTCGCGTCGCGTTGTCTCGGTGCGCCGCCAACCGATCGTCGTTGTCGCGGCTAATATGCGCGGTGTCGGCGTGTCGCCGTTCTCATCTCTCCCCTTCGCTTGCGGCGGCCGGTCGCCATTGCCTGGAGGTCCGGCCCCTACGGTGAAGCTCCGGTCGCGCGACACACGACGGACGGCGATCAAGCACCGTCCGACTCCGACCTCTCTTCTTTCTTTTTTTCTTTTAGCAACTTCGGCAGGCTCTTTTTTTCCTCTTCTACGGGCCTCGGGCCGACCTGATGGACTAAAGGACCCGTGCTTACCGGCCGGCCTAGCACGAAATTTGGGCCACGAGGCCGTGCCTAGGTCAGCGACCAGGCCCGGTGTCGATGAAGCACGACCCATGGCCCACGGGCCCGGTGCACATGTATACATACAAGGTATTTTCGTGCATTTGTAAAAATTGCAAATTGATGAGTTTTACAGAGCAGTAAATTTTTAAATAAAAATCATAGCGAGTTTTTTTTTTTTTTTAAAAAAAAACAGTATCGTGAAGTGTACGAAATCATACTCCAGACACCGTTGGCCTCAAAAGGCAGAAAGAATATAGCATCAAAAAATTCTAAAATCAGCAGGATTGGCAATTTTGATCTAAGCTTACTTGACTTGAATCAAGAAAGATTTAGATACAAAAATCAGACTAGATATTACTAAAATCACAATAAAATTACAATTATTACAATTACCTTATAGGAAATAAGGATATTGGAATATAGGGATTTGTTATAAATTATAATTGGATCCGTTTTAGTATATTTTTATAT
Organism: Hyparrhenia diplandra; assembly: GCA_015847255.1. Lineage (NCBI taxonomy): Eukaryota > Viridiplantae > Streptophyta > Magnoliopsida > Poales > Poaceae > Hyparrhenia > Hyparrhenia diplandra. The sequence continues at coordinate 50,072 of JADLZK010010832.1, read as the reverse complement.
TCCTACATATTCTTTCTTTTTATTATAGTTCTTCAAATCTACGGCCTACAGGATCTTGGTGGAATCGAACCACATTCCGTCTAGGGACTGTAACTGACAGTCCACAGAGGACCTCACCTAGTTGAGACAAGATCCACAATTAGGAGGACGGGGGGCTTTGTCAAAAACTGAACGCTGATCAAAGTCTCAGAACATTTTTTTTTTTAAAAATAATTGTAAAAATTATGCTACGTCAATATGATATTAGCAACAAACGGCCGCAATCAGTAGTACTAAGAATGTAAAGACAATTGAGAAACCAGTAAAAATGTACCGACTAATAGTCACATATACCTTCATACAGCAACCCAAAGTGTTCCAAGTGCCTCCAAAACAAAATTGCATATCGCTCCAACCTCCACAGAATTAATAACACTACAAAAACAATATATACAGTACGATCCTAATTTCATTTGAAATGGATAGAGTATTAAAAGGACTTCTAATGACAACTGCTCAGCTAAAGAATGAACTCACATAAGATTGGCAACACCAAAAAATGCATAAATAGAACCTTCGGTGCAAAGAGTTTAACAGTTATGTTAGAATACAGAAGCTCAAACTTAGCACCGCACATGTCCTGGAAAATGGAGAGAACAATAGCAGGAATATAATTTCTTAATTTTAAGAATGGCTGCTGCAGCAGAAATAAATTTTGGCAGGTTATATCATCAAAGATTCATGTCACATGTTATATAGTAGCCAAAAAGAAAGAATCCATCCTGGATATTCTAGCTTCTGACAAATCAAACTGGCTCACTTGAATCTGACAGATCATGGCTTTCTCCAACAAGTCAAACCTATCTTCAGCTCAAGAGAGAGAATAAACTAATACGGTGCAGGTTCAACACAAGTCCTTATCTGAGTTTACAAACCGTCCAGTAACCAAGGAAGCCTGAAAGACCATAGCAGTTGACCTTCAAATCTTGTAAACACTCGTCTGACACAACGTAGGCACTGCAGTTGATTATCATATACGAAGACAATCGCCCCCAATGACCCATGAAGGCACGGCAGTTGATCCTCCCAATGACAAAACCAGATCTTCATATGGCACAGCATGATCTTCATGTGGCTTTATTGGGCGACAATAAATCATACAAGCTAATTACAATCAAACGACTGCAACAAGGCATCTTGCAGTTGGTACACAGCTAATCTTTTCTATCTATCTATAAACAATAATTTAACAAAAATTACCAAGAAACATAGAAGAATCTTTCATAAGGCCTCGATCTTAAATGACAATGAAAGAATGATACGATAATAGCACACAAGTCCACATGAACAGCCATAGAACATTAGACAAATCAGCTAGTGAATAATTTTGTGTAGGACATTGTTCAACAATTGAAGATTAACATACAATTTCATAGGAACAGCCGCGGGACAATGAACAAATCAAGTAGCCAATTATCGGTATGGATCACAATTTTATATTCTTGTAAGAAAATGGAATTTATTACCAAATTAAAACACGAGTCCACCTAAACAAATAATGATTGCATTCATAACTAACAACTAATTTCATTTATGCTTGATTTCTATATATCAGATGTTATCGCCATATTTATGCCCGTTGACAATGGTCAGATGTTATCACATGGGTTGATGCCCTTATGTGGGAGGGCAGCGCTGATAGCATAGCCGTGTAGTAAGTTTGTTGGTTTAAATTTTTAACGATTGATCGACTTAAGTGTTTAGGCGTCTGTACATACATGAATTTCAAATAAATTTATGCGTGCTAAATTGTAACTGTAAATTAAAAATTTAGAGGATTTGTACCTTGTGTTGCGCTGTAGCTCCGTTCAATTTGCAGAACGCCGTGAAGATGATGCGTAAGACGTATGAAGCGGGGCACAGGGACACAAAGGGCGAGAGAACCCAGGGATGAAAAACAACTCCCTGTGCGATCTCCCACCCAGCACACCAAACCAACATCTTTATTATGCTGTGGCCTGCCATGCGAGCGCACCCATCATGGCAAAGGCCTAAGATGTCACATCTCACTTTTTCACATTTTTCTCCCTCTATTTTTTTCCATCGCTTTTGACTCCACACACGCAACTCTGCAGTTACATGTGTTTACCTTACCTTGCCTTGAGTTAGGCACGGATCGCTCCGACCAACATCTCTCAGATCTAATAATTATCGAAATTTCATCCAATAATTATTATCAATACAAAGAGATATCATCGAGAGGCGCGGTGCAGAGAAGAAATCCAGCCATCCAGCCACGCTTCAGAAGCCCTTCGACGCCTCTAAGTCCGCCAAGGATAACCAGATCCAGATTTCGCCGGAACGTCAAAGCTCTGAAGGCCTTCAAGACCAGAAACCATGCAACCTCTCGCCTCGCTTCAAGCCAATTCGTCAAATCATCAATCGAACCAACCGGATCTGAACCTGCACATCATCACAAAAACAAAACCACGCGTTTCCAACTAAGAAAAAAATAACAGACGAAGATCCACCAACCGTTGCTCGATCGGACCAACGATCCGATCTAGAAACCACACAGGTAGGCATGGAGGAAAGAAGTTGTTCAGGCTCAGATCTAGGACGAGAAGAGGATTTATCAAGCAAGGCAAACGCGGCGACTTTTCTTCGAGACGAAGGCGGGAAAAGGGAGACCGTGGAGGGTAGGCGAACGCGGTTGCAGGACGCTTAGCAGAGGAATCCAATGTATTTATTGTCCGGTTAGCGGAATCCGACGGATGCAATGAGGCAGTTGGAGTCGGACGGTCACGATGCCAAGCGCGTGTCGGCAGATGATTGGTGGCGCCACGTCAATTGCGTGGGCTGGCCGCAACTTGCGGGGGATTAGCGTCACTGCATGCGTCATTGTTCTTGAAGGATCTGTTGCGGACGGGAATAGAGGTGATCCGCTTGTGGCCACCGTGGTCGACGATCCTCATTGGTTAGTTGGTTGTGATTGCTGTATTGGCCTTTTTTTAGAAAAGAGTTGTTGCTGGGCTTTGCTTCCGGTGCAACTTGAGGCTGAGCCATTTGGGCTTCCAGTTACCAGCTGTTGGTCATCAAAAGCCCATCGCTGCTTCGCCCGGCTATGGCCGTGGCCCGTGGTCGAGTTGTGTACTGAATTCATCCTATACTCTACCGGTGGAGCGACGTGCGTCGCCTCTCGCCGCTTCTACCCGGCTCGCTCCACACACATGTGGCTAGGAAAACCCGCAGTTTGCATGCTAAGAATAGAAAACTAATATTTTCATCCCACTAGATTTGCATTACCGCATGCAATGAAAAACAGATACATGTGTGCATGATGAAGAACTCCGACCCTATTTTAGATGGAAAAAAAAACTTAAAATTAATATGATCGGAATCTAAAAAGAAAGGGTTGAAAAAATTCTATGGTAGGAATAAAAATTCTCTGGTATGAAAGATGTACTACCTTGGTTCCACAAAACATGCAATTCTCACATCCGGAGGAGTCAATCATGGCAAACTTTGACTAAATTATTTAAAAAAAGTACAAACATTTATGAGACAAAATAAGTACATTTAGATTAGTTTTGAAATATATTTTTATAATAAATTTGTTCGAGTCATAATAAAGATGACATCGTTTGACTAGCACGCTTCCTATAATTACGTGTTTTTGGAAATCGAGTGTACGATTAGACTCTATCTAGAAAAAAATCTCCTAATACAAAACACATTAGATAGGAAAAAATATAAGGAAGTCTAATCAAATATTTAGTACCGCGATAGATTAGAATGGATAGACACAAGTGAACGCAAAGGAATATGATTAGATCATAAAAACTAAACAAATCTTAAGGATTCGATTTGGTTCTATTAAAAATTCAATGCCGCTAATAAGAAAATTGAAAAGCTTTGGGGCATACGTTCCACCTCAAGCGGCCGGAGCTTGATGCGAACGAGAATGAGAGAGTGTTGTATTAGCAATCATGAGCTTTGATGAATGTAGCTAATCTGCGTCCCCGATCTTGATTCACTACCTCCCTAGAATTTGTATCCATACTATGTACACATTCTAAAAATCAAAAAGTTTTATTTATAAATTATAGTTGAACAAATAAAATTTTGTTCTGGTTGACTATTTTTAGGTTTTTTCGGATTTTTTTTTTGGTGGTGATAAAACTGTTGGTTAGTTTCTGCTGCTATTTATAGTGTTGCAAACCTAAATGAGTTGGTTTATTTATTTAATAGAAAAGCGTAGATTGTGTGCCCTTCAACTCTAAAAAAGAAAAATAATGTGCATTAAAAACTTGCTTCTAAATAACTAATATAATTTTTCACCGCAATTTTATTTTAGGATTCATATTAAATAAACAAACAACAATATCGTTTTTGTATTCAAATTAACTAAAACTGAATTATATATGTATATTATAAAAAAAAAATTCACTGTATAAGACACGACGTCAACAAAATTATGCAGTTCGCGGTGAAGTTATTGGTGAACAAAAAGAAGACTGGAGATCAGAAGCTCCTGAAAATCAATCTGAGAAATAGGATGAGCACTGAAAAAAATTACTACGCTTCCACTATTGATATATTATTTTCTTTAAATTTCTGAAACATAAACTTAATGCAAACAATAATGGAATGGTAAAGATAAGAATACTAAAAAAATTGATAAGAAAAATAAGATGCATATAGAAGGCCATTGCTAGACAGGGTAAGAGAAATGACTAATCTATAGGTAGCAACCTTAGATAACGCATAAAACTGGCGAACATCACATTTAGACGTTTCAGTTTGAGGCATTTAAACATCAACATCACAATTAGGTGCTTCAGTTTAATACTGATGATTGATGAACAACTCACACGGTTTGTGGTGCCATTGCTAGATAGAGTTCACCAATGCTAACAAGAAAGTGAGTGCTAGGGAAGATTTGATTAAATCCTCAGCTGTGTTTGTCGATGGGTTCTACTTCTACAGGTGAAGTCTAGAGGTAGATAAAGATGATTGACCCACTACGACATGCAATCGATCGATCAGAGTTGTTGTTAGCTGGGAGTGCAAATCTACCATTATGGGCGATCGTGAATCCGATGCAACGCGAAAGCAAGCATGACCGGTGGGGGCAAGGAGAAGAGAGGGTAGTCGACCCAGGTCGATCTTGACTAGGGTCGTGGGGCGGGCGTGATCTCTCAGACGGCAGCAAGAGGAGTGACCAAGCACTATACTTGCTCCTTGTCGGCGTTTCGAGGAACGGCGGGTGCCCCGGGTGCCGGCAATAAAAAATTTGTAGGCTGCGTGCCTCCTCCCTCGATGGCGTAGCGCAAGATGGACACGGACGCCCTTGGCGGTTTATCCCGGTTCAAAGCCAACGGGGCCCTACGTCCCAGCGGGGTGCGTCACGCTCGTGTTAACTTCGCGCTCAAAGGTGAGCTGCGGTAGGGGTCTGGCGGGTCGTGTGGGAGAGAAGCGGTCTCAAGCCCCACGATCGTGGTTACGGTGGTAGTGGTGAGCAGTTTTCTCCGTGTGAACCGGAGTTGAAATGGGGTCCAACCTCCCTCTAATGAGACATTACTCCCCCTTTTATAGGAGAAGGAGAGAGATAATGTTTACATTGGTGGTTGCCTAGGTGGCTAATTCCCGAGGCTGCACTGGTTGCATGTGCGTTGCCGAGGGCGCGGCTGGTTTGAACGTTGCCTGACGAAGACACGCGTCCAGATCCAATGGCGGACGTGCCGTTCCCTGGCGCGGCCCCGAGGGTCCTGTGAGGCGTCCCTCACAGTCCGCATGGCGAGGGCCGGTCCCAGTGGTTGCTGCCATGCGTGTCAGGTGCCCGAGGGTCTGGCCCAACGTGGCGCTTTGACGGTGTTCCGGGAAGTGAACAGTGTCATCTTGGTTTCCGTCTTTGGGTGGCGTAACACGCCACCGGTTCAAAGATTGCGTCCCATCACGGATTGGGGAGGCGATTCGGCAGTCGATTTGATCTGGGCGTAATCGATGGCACTGGCGCCTCGCCGCCGGCGACCGCATTGAATGCGGCGGTTTCCCTTCCTCCGGACGGACCTCCTCCGCCCGAGGGTCGGTGACCCTAGACGGGCTGGTTGTCGCCTCACCCGGGGATGGAGAGTTTGGTCTCCCTCGGGCGAGGCGGAGGATTTTGCGCCCGGGGTGGTGAGCTAGGCCACCCTCGGACGAATCGGAGATTTCCCCGGGGCGGTGAGCTAGGCCGGTCTCGGGCGAATCGGAGACGATGTGGTCGAGCCCGAGCCATGGTTTGATCTAGCGGGCGGCGTGGAACGCCGTGGTTCGGGCTGCCGGCAGGTCCTTGACCTTGTCCTTCGCGTGGCGTAGTAAGCTCCGTACGCGTCGTGGTGACTCCATTTGGGCCGCTCGTGGGCGTTAGGTAGGTCGCTCGTCGTCATGTAAACGTCGTGGCTCAATGGCTGGTCCATCGCTCGTCGGGCCGTCCCCTCCGCTTGAGGATGATAGCAGGCTAGGTTTTACTTTGGGCCTAGGCGGGCCGGCAAATTCTCATAGTTTGAGAATGTCTCGGGCCCAATATTTTGGTCCCGACACACTCCTCCCTTCGCCGGATGCAACCATTCCATCACCGCCATTGTCGTCACCGTCCGGATCCGTCCCTTATCTAGCGGGGAGCCCGGGCGTGGCTATCGTCCAACAGAGCCGAGGGCACACGCAGGGGAAAGAGAGGAGGGCCGCTAGAGGAGGGAGAGAGGGAGGAGGGGCCTGCAGGGGAAGGAGCATTGTGGCGTCGAGGAGGGCGGCATGGGGGTCGGGAGTGCGTGGGGCAGGGCGAGGGAAGGAAGTATAGATTATGCAGGAGAGCAAGGGAAGCTAAAAAGGAAGTCGGATAAAAAAAAAAGTGAGGATAAAGTGAAGGGAGCGGGGGACGATTGCTTTCCCTATTTTTTTAGTTGTACAGATGTATATATACGGTGCAAAATGAAAGCCTTAGGAATCAAACTCGACTTGCGTTCACGCGGGAGTCATCGGATTGTGTTTAGGGGTTTGTTTAGTCTTTGATTTTAATGAAGGTGATTTCATATGTGCAATTTTATGGGTGCACGAAGGTAGAAACTCTTAGAAGTTTCTCTTGGTGATCTAAAATAATTCAATATTTGAATTTGAATTATAGTTGAGAAAAGCAAGAAAAATAAGCACATGTTGGACATCCACTAGCTGAGAATTATCCACTAGCCTATATATCTCTATTATTACTTGACATGGGCCATGGGCCGGCCTTATTACAACCCTACTAAGTACATATTTTCTTTTACCTACCCCAAACATTTTTGGACCACCCCTGTTTGCTCTGTGTCTATACATCCTTCTATCTTGTTTTAGTATATCACATCGTCACAATCTACATAACACCAACCACGACCCTCAAAATGCAACGAAAATTCGTACTGCCTGCCTCTCAGTGCATACCGCTACATTATTGTGGTGTGGGTCAAAACGGTGTCGTCGGCGATCCGCTGGACCCTGATCGGGAGGCCTTTGGGGAAGTCGACGAAGGGGTAGACGAAGGCCTGGTCCGGCTCCGCCAGCTCCCACCGGAAGTTGAGCACCAGGTGGTGCAGGAAGATGGCGATCTCCAGCTTGGCTAGCTCTGACCCGGCGCACAGCCGCGGCCCGCCGCCGTAAGGCAGGAAGCTACTGCTCGGCGCGTTGCTCTGCAACAACAACAACAGGTTCAGCATTTGCAGCAGCAAGTGTTATAATCCACGCATAATCCATGATGAGGAGAAAAAGAACAGCTTCTAGAAAGACACGACGGGCTCATGCATCATCTCATCGGTGGAACGAACGTGACCGATGGATCATTGCGGCCACGACCACGATCGCCACTGACGACATTCACAGCGACTGCCTGGATTCCAAGCACCCAATAACGTGGCGCTCGTTTTCAGTTTGGACCATGCTCTTGGAGCGCCCCTAGTTCATTCGGCATGCATGAACCCAGCCAACCCTGCGCGCCTCCCATTGACGAAGGAAAATTATAGGATGTCTCTTTCAGTTTCGATCTGTGACCATGCACGCCGGCCACCGCGGCGAGATCGAGCACACGTGTGCGCGCCGAACATTCCCTTTCACGTCAGCTCGATCCATGTCCTCCGATCAATATTCAGAGGTGGCATGGCACATTGGCACATACATGCATCTCTCAAGCAGCTCCTATAATTTTTCAGATCAGATTCTAGCGCGAGTAAGAAAGACGTGAATGTTAGAGTCGGATTCGGATATTTTCTTTTTGATTGATCGGTGATCAACGTTCATCGACATCGACTGTCAGTACTATTCAACTATGTTCATTCATGCTGAATTTACTCTGCAGAGCTGGTACTGACCTTCCATCTCCAAGGGTTGAACCGATTGGGGTCCTCGTACAGCGACGAATCCAGATGCACCGCCGCTAAAACCGGCAGGATTTTCCACCCCGTGGTATGTCGTACCCTTCATTTTTTGACCGAGCGAGACAACATGCAAGCAGAGCAAGAAATGCTCAGTACATCGATCATGTCGTTTTCTGAATCTGAATGTGTGTTATCGGCGATTCAGAAATAAACCGCGAGCTTAATTAAGCTAAAGTTATTAAAGGTACCATTGTAGTGCACATCGCGGATGACCTTCCGGTGCAGGAACCTGACTACGTTACCAAGCCGCAACGTCTCGTTTATAACCTGCACGACACAAAAACAAACTGTTAATAAAAGGAAAAGAGGAAGAATGTCCATTTCCTACGGTAAATTTTCAACAGTTTTCAAGTGCTTCTTGCAGCTGTCTGCACGAGACAAATACAAACATCTAATGGTTTGTTTTAAGGCTCGGGACGAGCTTTCAGCATCTTATTTAGAGTTCTGTTTTGTTTAGACCTGAGACCTAACCAAGTGACAATGTTTGACACGGGTTCAGATTTGTCCCGTTTGAACAGCGAGATACGGCACAGATACCTTCCCTGTCGTATTTGCTACACAAGAACAATGTGTACTTCTCAGCGTATCTGTCTAGTTGCGAGATGATGGGGGCTGCCACCCTTCCAAAATCTTCCAGCCAAAGCACAAAAAAATATGAACAACTCTGCTTAGCTGGGAGATCAGATCAGAGCAAGCAGACGCCATGCACTCCAAAAGCAGCCAGCCAGCCAGCCCAATTATTCAGCCTTGGGTCTCCGTTCCGTTGGAGAGGAGAAGTTGCTATCCTGTACGACGCAACCAGACGAGACAGGTTTGTGCTGGTACGACTTGGACGGGAGCAGCCCCAAGTAGCAAACAGCGGAGCGTACAGCGATCTCGCACTAGCAATGCTATGGAAGCAACGAACGGAACAAGGGGCTTACACACTGCGTGAAAACCATTTCCTTGTAGTCTTCCCAGCTCAATTTGGACGACCCTCGTAGCCTTTGTCTCCTAGCAATCTCGAGATGCTCCTCCTGCAACCCATATATGTGCCAGTGTAACTATATCTATATATGTAATCACTCCATGGTATATATAGTTTTTGTTTCTGACCAACACATCTAGAAGCTTGCTGTACGTACAGAGTTTGAAAATGACTACTGAAAGTAGAATATGTATGTACCCGGAGTTCTTGGACAGCCTTAGGGCATCCTTCAAGGAAGAAGATGGCGAGGGCCAGCGCCATTGACGAGGTCTCGTGCCCGGCGAAGAGCAGGCTCAGCAACAGGTCCAAGATCTGTTCCTTTGACAGATTGGACTGCTTCAGGGCCCATCCAAGAAGATCATCTTCCTCCACACTTGACTTCTCCTTACTCATTTTCTCAAGCCTGTCCTCCATCTTCTTCTCTATTACTCCAAGAATGGACGCGCGTGACTACAAAACAAAACAAAATTCAAGGCAATTGGATGATGTGATCAACGAAGCAATGCAAAGTCCTCTCAAATATCGGAGACCAGTACTACATTTGGGTGTGTTGCCTAACTGCCTATTGGTCTAGGGCCATGTCTTGTCCCTCGTACCTGTGTCTGTTTTTGAGAAAATTGTGTCCTTTTCATTCAGAAGCAAAATGACATGCAACTACCGCCAAATATGGATAGAGGGGGTTCATCAGTACAATTTTCTCTTCTCTCCTGTTCATCCATCTAATCTCATTAATGTAAAACAGATTCGAGAAAAGTTTTATTTGGTTTTTCAGGCATGCAGGGAATAATGATTGGTTTCAGCTAACAAAAAACAGCCTTTGCTAGCTAGCTATTTCATTGACTGCTAATAAGTGCGTGCAAATTATTATGAAGTTGCTAATCACCAGCTTATTAGCAATGAATGTCAAGCAGTGTTGGTCAGCAGTTGAATCATGATAAATGATGGGGTTCTCCCAACACATAATCATGTTAAGTTATGGAGACTTGATCATTGGTTGTACAATTTAAACTCCCTAAGAAAAGAAAAGAGAGTTGAAACTCCCCACATGGAATTGTATGATGCAAAGATCCTGTGAAGGAATAAAGCAAGGCATGCATGCCGCGGCTGGGAGCAATCACTAAAGTTCATTTGAGGGTGACCTCACAGGGACTGAAAAGTGGGCAACATTTTTATGGGGCCATGAGTGATGTGGGGAGAATATAGCTAGGGAAAGAAAACAAGCTGCAAATTAAGCAGGACTTTGATCTACTAAATCTAGCTGTCAACTATGTAGTTAGGTGCTTGCATGCATAACCTAATTCAAAAGAACTTAACCCAGGCAGTGCCTCTCTGTGCAAATGCGTGTAGAAGTTGAAAAGCTAAACACATTTGTGGATGCATAATACAGAAGAAAAAACACATGCTGAGGGCTGGTGCCTGTAGCAGGAAAGAGATGATCCACTGGTCTGGTCTGTGTGATTGGACCTGACGCATCAGTAGGACGTGTGCATAACAACACAGCGATCCTTGGACCATCATCCATCCACAAATCTGAAACCTGCCCCTGCCCCTGCCGTGCCATGTACTATATCAATGTGTGTGACCCGGTCCATCTATCTATATATTGATGCATGGACCATGCCCCTAGCCAAAAGCACACACAAACTACCAAACAAAAACTTAACAACCTATCCCTGTCTTTGCACTAGCTTTCGTATTTTTGTTTTCTGATGAGAGAGTACCAAACAAAACGTTGACAGGCTAGTAGGGACATATACTTGTATATCGATCTCCCTACTGCTTCCTGTAGCTCTCCGCTCGTGTGCATCATCATATCATATATTCAGATGGCCGTAGCGGTTGTTGCGTGCAGCATCGTCTGATGAAACGTTAGTTGCCGCCTATTTTTGGAAGCAACAAAAATCCGTGTGCCGCGCACTGCTGTGCTGACTGCAGCTAGCAGAGTGCAGACAGAGTCCAAGCAATCCAATCCATACGCAGCGCACGGGGAACCCAAGCAAGACGACGACGAGACGACCTACCTTGAGCGCCTTCCAGTAGGCCGTCCCGGGAAGTTGAGCGGCGCTGACACGACGCCCTTCATGAAGGTGATGTACTCCAGCCGCAGCCGCTCCGTCTCCTCCTCGCCGGGGTCCATGCTCATTATGTTCTTCGCCATCAGGTTAAACGTGAACTGCACGCGCACCATCACCGGTGGTTAGCGATCCTTTGCAATTGCATACGCTTATGCAATTCCATACGCTTAAAGCATCAGCAAAACATGTACCTTCTTGGCTTGGTGCTGCGCGGAGAAGGTCCCGTCGGCGGGCGGCCACGAGCGCAGCACCAGCAGGGTGTGGCGCTCCACCTCCGGCAGCAGCACGGCGCGGAGGCGCACGGAGCTGAGGAAGTTGAGCGAGATGGCGCGCATCTCCCGATGCGCGTCCCCACCAGCACCAGCATCGACCACTTGCCCAGGATGCCGCCGATGCTCCGCGGGTAGCTGCACTCGAACAGACGCCCCTCGTTCTGCAGGATGTAGCGGTTGAGACCCGCGTCCGCCGACACCACCGTCCGCTCCCCGAACAGGCTCGACCTGTATATCTTGCCGTACCTGCATGCACACGTTCAGAAAAGGTTATCCCATCGATGGATGCCATCGCGCCATCATGCACGATGATGCGTGCCGCTGCTCGCTGCATCATCATCGTGCATGTCGGCGAGCTAGAGCTACAGCTAGAGCTTGAGATCGACGACGAACGGCGGCGGTGGTGACGCACCGTGCGACATGCTGCTCCATGAAGCGGCCGACGGAGGTGGCCGGGTGGGCGCGGAGGTAGCCGAAGGTCTCGCCGACCAGGGGCCATCCGAGGGCGCCCGGGGCAGGTTCGGCCGCTTCTTCTTGTGCCGGCGCCACTGCGGGTGGGTGCCGTGGCATTTGGCGACGGTGGTGGTGTACAGGGCGAGGAGGGCCAGCAGGACGAAGGGAAGGAAGAAGAGGAGCTCGCTGGTTATGGAGGCCATCATGGCGCCCATGACCACCGCACCTCCCTACTGATCAGACCAGCTGCACAGGTCTAGCTTTCTTCAAATTTATTTCCTGCCTGCTGCTGCCTCTGCCTGATGATCACTCGCTTCGTTGGTTTTTATGTGTGCGTGTGTGGAGAGAGAAAGAGAAAGCTAGAGAGAGAGGGATGGGTTGGAGAGAGAAAAGCAAGAGAAGGAATGAAATGAAAGAAGCGCCTTTAGCTCTGGATTTCTCTACTCTCTCTCCCTCTGCAAGTGCAAGCTTTGCTCAAAGAGAAAAAAAAACTGGTACGAGGAAGCTAGGCGCCCCACTTCGCTCCCCTCTGAGCTCTGTGGTGCTCTTATATAAGTTTTTGAGAGAGGTGGGTGTGGGGGGCTCCTGATCTTTAGCAAGGGATTTATTTTTGGTTCTAAACATACGATGTTTAGTTTCTCACTCATGCTTCCGGCTGAAATCAGGGATTTATAGGTTGTCAATGTGTATGATGAATGAACACACGATTTGACTCGTCGACGACAGCCAGCGTCCAACCCGTGGTTGTTGCTGCGGGTTGAGAATCATGAGCACCAGCCCATCAAATATATTTGCTGGTCAGATCCAATCAGATTAATTAGTCGGGTAACGGCCCATAATCAGATCTAACAAAAATACAAGAAAGACCCTAGCGCAAACCATCAACACGTAGACACACTCACCCCCGGTGATTAGCACACATACGCAGATCCTGGAGCTGTGAGCACCTCCGTAAGACCTACATTTCAAAATTAATGAAGTCACCAGAGACACCTCACCGTCGACATAACTGCCACCTACCACTAAAAGCACAATGCCGTTAAATCCTGGAACAAATCCGGGAAAAATGTGAGCAATTTTCGCCATAGGAAACCTAAGCTCAATTCGCAATTCAAAGCATCCATTTATTTTACTTTGCATCACCCTTTATCTCAAGGTTGAGGACTGTTTATATAGCAACCAAACTAAGTTCGGTTTATAGGCCAAGTCTAAAAATTATTAGTATTCAATTTGGGAACCAAGATCATATTCCGTACTAGTTCAATTCAGGTATATACAGAAACACGCAGTACTGATTAATGAATGACCATAACCACTTTGTACTGTTGCATGGACGGCTGCAAAAGGAATGATCCAGCACCAGCAGGTCAGAACAGTACCTCCAGATCAATCTAATTCCTGCTATTTGATAGTGTTCAGTATTCAGGAAAAAGCCAAAGCCCAAAGGTGGTTGGGCGATACATTTATCGAGGAACGTTTAATATCACATCTCCTGGCGGAGCTTTGGATTTAGCAATCTAAATCCTATAGAATGTCCGTATCATCTGACATGTAAATAGTTTACGCGGAACTACTCCCACCGTCCCTAAAAGAATGACGCCGTAGGATGCGTCTTGCCAAGTTTGACTCAATTTATAGAAAATACGTACAATATTTAAATTTTTAAATAAATTTGATAAAGAACTAGACTTCAAGATCTTTCCGATGATGCTAATTACTTAACACAAATGTTTTTATATTTTAATATATAATTACCGGCATTTGTGTCTCGGGAAGCGCGGTGACATTCTTTTTAGGGACGGAGGGAGTAGATTTTATCAGACCATTGTCAGATTAGCCAGATGCCATGCATGAACCAGGCCGTAAGAAACTGTCTCCAGTCTGCATTTATTTGTAGGAATATAAAATGAATCTATCGAATTATTTTTAAGTGTCAAGAACCTAAAATTTTCAAACTAAAATACGCTTTTTTTAATAGAATGTAGCCAAGGTTTCAAAATGAAATGTCCCACTAGAAGCAGAGAATTGAAATAGTAAACAACACTTATCAACGTAAGATTAAGAAAAATATTGCGCCATCACTAAAAGAGATTCCCTGGCTCCCCGCATCAATGAGATGCTAGCGTATAACAGTATAAATGTATTGTGGAACATGAATACATTAAGCTGCTGCTCTGTCAAGGGCTTGAGCAGTTGAGCTTTTTGGGAATATGTTCAATCCCTAATAGTATTGGAATTAAATATCACCATCTTTCTACTGATTCCAGCTCAATAACGAAATCGAGTGGCTCCGGAGTTGATTGATTGGTCATGTTCATGCAGCATTGATAGTCTTTTCGGTGTATGAATGAATGGCGCAGATGGCCCCTGGCGTGAGGGAGCCTGGAACTGAAATGATCAAAAGGAGGGGTCTGGATCAAGATTTCCAGATAGGCCAGCATCATTGTTAATTTGGTGCCACGGGTAGATGATTAAGGTGACGTTTACTGATAATTTTTAAATTAATGTTATGCATAATTCAGTGGCTGTTGCATGCTGTGGTCCCATCTAATAATGGTGTGGTGGTGTGTACCTTTGTGGGTTGACAGAGTTGCAAAATAGCGTATGTTGCACAGGCTCAAGCTAACAAAAAGCATGGGAAGAAAATAAATTCGTAAAAAATAGTAATTAATTCCTTGATACAATTATTACCTCCGTTTTCAGAGAAGGATATGCCAGTTGATATATAGTTTTATTTTTTTTACTATAGACCGCCTTTATTAGGTCCAATTTCGATCCTATGATCTAAACTTTAGTTGCTAAAGTTAGGAGCTAGACTATAGACCACTTTAGTTCACTTGTGTGGTTTAATAAATTAATATTTTTTAGAATAAATCAATTTTTTTTATATAAAATTGGCTAAACTTTAGACTATTTGTTTAGAGTGTCAAGAGCTAAATGTTGATTATATGTTGAAAAGACAATCATGATCAATTAGAACGTAATGGGCCTTTAGGGTAAAAGCCCATTAGTGAAGTTAATATATGCAAAGAGGCAATGGACTAGGGATGGTTGACACTCCCACCACTTAGCCATTGCCGCCGCCTTTCTTCCTAAGGTTGCGGGCACCCAAGCCGCCGTCGTTGCTTTTCCTCGTTTTTCCTCTTGTTGCGCGTATGGTGCTAGCACACCGGTATCATATGGCATTTCATCCTCGCAAGTGTGGATATTGTGGAGACATTGCTATGATGTTGCGGCATTGAACGTGAGGTGCATAGATGAACATGTCATTGTTGCTAGTGTGAGAGGATGTACGACTACTTTCACTATATTGACACGTATGGTATGATGTTGGATTGCTCCATCTCTTCTTTTCGTTGTGATGCGCATCTGCTAACAATCCAAAATCCTCCACTTGCATGTTATCTTGGTTGAAAACATGGTAGATGTTCTAGCGTAGCGTACTGCTTTTCTCGCACTTGCAAATTTAGTGGCTAAACTTCGTGCCATGAATCCAGAGGTGGAACCAGTGGGTAACCAAAGCGCCGTGGCCCCTAAGCGCCAATTTTTTTTTTAGAGAACTTGTCGATGGCCAGCCCAAGCATGAAAGATTGGAAGCCGAGGAAATGTCGCAGACAGGAGGAAACATTGTAGACTTTCTCACGGCTAGGAGGAAACATTGTAGACTTTCTCACAAAAGCATTCACATCTGTTCGGGGCGGCTTACGTGGTATTGTGCGTGGTTAGTGGCGGAGAGCGAAATGGCGGCTTCACCATCCCATCAGGGCGTGGCGGCGTCACGGCTCGTGGGCATGTCACACATTGCCTATTGAGCCGTCATCGGCGGGCAAGTGTTGAACTGGCTGGTTGGCCTAGTACTCATTCAACCAACAATAGGAGCGGATGAGCACAAGTCCTAAGAAGTACACGTGGCACGCTAGACACACAAGCAAAGTAAGTACAATTTGGATTTCAAACTAAATACTTTTGTTTAATTGATACTATTCCTAAACTTTAATTGTTAAGTCTGTTTTGTGTGCTAATTTACTATTATTCATATTTTCTAAGGATATTTCAACTTATCCTTAGAAAATGAACTCATCCTTAGAAATAATCTATGATAACATCTATTCCTAAGCTTTTCAAGACGGTATCGAAATAAAGTGGAAGGTGTGTTTTTAAGATATTGTTAGTAATCTATATTCTATATTGAGAAAGAACTTACAGTTCAGTTCACAATAGATGTTATCATAGATTATTTCTATGCTATAAAGACGCACAAAATGAACTCATATTTGTCTGCCCCCCCGCCCCACCCCCAGTCAATTTGCTGGTTCCGCTACTGCATGAATTTAAACAAGGTGCTAATGCATAAATCTAAACAAGGTTTAAGCCAAGTTACACAAACTTGAGTTGAGGCAAAACTAAGGCATCTTGTTCACTTTATTTTAGCCCGCATATATAATCTAGACTATGCAAAGGACTTCGAGCACTTCTAAACTCGATTTTTTATATTAACATCTAGTAATATTGTATTGAATAGTTTGTTGCTGAAAAATATGCACAGAGTGTTCACCAGCAAATAGTCTTCATTTTACATGTCCGGTAGACAATTTTATCTTTTAATAAAAGAGTTTCAACTATAAAGTTTTAGATTTTATTATAGTTCGTCTCTCCATCCTAGAACTTTTAAATAATTTGGCCGCTAAATAATTTTACCGTTCATCCTGATTATCAGCGTTGGCGGTCCTACTAGATTTGCGACCCCATTTTGTTTCTTACACTTGTGGCTTTTTTGCGAAACGATACCCGAAATTATCCAGCGGCATCACCGGTCCATCCGGCGCGCTAGAAACAAAGCCACTGACGTCCTCTCCGGCCAAGGGGATACGACCAAGCACCCGTCCGGCGTAACCCCCCCCTCTGCCCACTGGCAGCTCGACACGTGCAAAGCTAATGATACGACGGCCCGGGCCCAGCGGGACGACCACACGTGCGGCGATGTCAGCTGGTTGTGCCGTGCCATCAAAGATTCAATTGAAAGAGGATGGATGGAATGGATCCCGCGCTACTACACTGGCAGTATAGTAACTTTTTTCACTGTTTGGCCTCACACTACCTGTGGTCGCATCCATGGAGCCCACCACGCTGGTATTTTTCTTCACAGCAACGCTATTGAAAATGACAACTTTGATCGGTCAAGGTACTCCATTTATCAAGTTATCGTACTCTCATCAAATAAACATAAGTAAGCATAATAATGCACGAGTAAGTGTAGGCCAATTAATTAGTTCGATTTTTTAAAGGTAGAACAAGTCCACCTTGAGTTTTTTGTTGTTTGTATTGTAAAATAGTATATTTCAGTAACTCAAAGACGTTGTTTTTCAATAATAGATGATGTGTCATTTAACAATGATTTGTTGTAATGACTTTGCCACTCAGGATCTTCTAGCTTAGGGTACATACAACAATTCTTTTCGACCCTTCTCTAAGTTGTTGCTTTTTCACAAAACCTCTTGACAATAGTTAGAGACATCAGTTTTGTCTCTTCTTAAAAAGACGACCTAGGCTCGTCTTTCCAATGTTTAGAGATGACTTCGTCTTTGCGTTGTACAAGAGCTGTCGACTTCGAAGCACCTTTTACCACCAATCCAAAGTGTGCGCGTGCATTAAATAGTTTAGAAACAGTGTCTCGTCTGTGGATTGTATGATCTGTCTCTATACATGTCTGTACAATAGATTTGAGGCCTGTAGAGACGGACCTGTCTATGGGTTGTGCATACCCTAGCTTAAGGCTCGGTTCCGCACCTGCTTCTTCATCAGCTCTATGAGCAAACTTGCGATAATAAATACACTCACGTAGATGATCACTTATAACCAGCAAAATTCAGAGCCGGATCCGTTTTCGTGTAAGGACGTCGAGTCATGAAAACTGGCTTCGTTCGAAACACCCCGGTTCCAATCGCGGTGCACAGTCGCCGGAGCAACCACACCAAACGAGGATATGTGTGCTGCAAGCACCTGCGAGTCTTTCAAGGGTGCTCAGAGAAGATAAAAGTTACAGGCGTAACACAATCATTATTACTTTATTACTGTGATCTCTTAAGATTTGAAGGTAATGAGTTGTTGTATACATTGTATATATGATAATTGATAATGACCCAAAGTTTATGCATGGCTTCATGACCATAAATATCAAACACAGATTGTATGTCAGTATGTCTTTAAAGATAAAACTTCCTTGTCCCTTTCTTCAGTCACATGCCAGAAAAGATACGTGGCACTATATTATAAAGAAATGCGAGTGCCCTGGAAACATCGTAGGCAACAACGAAAACGAAGTGGCAGTTGTTCTTCTAAATAAACAAAATTTGGTTTATATGAACACGTTTTTTTTTTTGGACAGAAATTAGTACTACTTGCGATCACATGCCGGGCATCCATCCATTCCATGGAAACGAATCTCCTTTTTCCCGGGCGCCGTCAGGTCGCGATCAGGCAGTGTAAGAACAAAACGGAGGCCCCGTCGCAGCCACGCCGGCACGTTGGCACGGTCGTACCAATCAGTTGGTGCGTGACTCGACTCGCGAGGCCGACTCAACCCGCATCAAATCAAGCCCATCGATTGCTCTCGCCGCTACGTGCAATGATGCCGCCGTGCCTGCCCGGCCGGACCCATGATTCCAGCAGCAGCAGCAGATGCTCTGACAAGGTCGACGACGAAACTTTGATCGGAAGCATGCCATCCAATCCGAGCGGCACGGGCACTGTTGGGGAGGGACCCTCGCCGGAAGGACCCCCAGTTGTTCCCCCCCCAAAGCTACACACCTGCAGCGCGGGGCGGCGAGGCAACCGACACCCCCACGGGCGCGGGGGGGGAGGCCAAAGCGACACCCCCGCAGCGCGGGGGAGGGGGGGGCGAGGCCAGCGACACCCCCGCCAGCGCTGGGACGGGGGAGGCTGACACCCAGCCACGGGCGCGGCGGCGGACTACGCGACCGCAGGGCGGGGGGAACGGGAGGCAAAGTTGCACACCCCGGCGCAGGCGCGGCGGCGAGGGCATGACACCGCGGGGCGCGGGGGAAGCGGAGGCCAAAGATTTGACACCGCCCGCAGCGCGGTGGGGCGGCGAGGCCAACGCGACACACAGCAGCGCGGGACGGAGGCAAAGTTACACCCCGCAGCGGGGAGGCGGCCGAGGTCGACACGACACCCCGCGGGGCGCCGGGGGGCTGCGGAGGCCAAAGTTGCACACCCCGAGGCGCGGGGCGGCGGAGGTTAACGCGACACCTCCGCAGTAATAAGCGCGATGGGCCCCGCGGGCCCGGGGCTGGCGGCGGCGCTAGCGGAGATGGGACCCCAATGAAGCCTTGGGCGCGGTGGGACTTATGTTTTACCTTTTACCCCGAGGGGGGTTTGTACCAATTACCTGGCGGGCCCTAGGCGTAAGTGGCAAACACGCCTTGTCCCGATATGTAACTACAAAATACCGACCAGGACGCCATAAATACGGACGGACGGGGCGTATGAAGGAAGGGGTCGGTAGGCGTTTTCATGACCGGTCAATCGAAAAGATATTCTCTTGGGAACTCAACCTTTGCCCACGTCATTCCTTTCCTCACTCTGTGGAAAAAACCCTAGCCCCCTCCTCCCCGCCATCCACGTGGCAAAGGTTAGAGGGGGCGAGTGTGTATCCTACGCTTGGCGCCCGGCAGTGGGGGATCGACACGAAAAGCCATGCCAGCGAACACCCGGGAGCAATACGAGGGGGGGCACCCCAACGATCGGAGGCCATCCGCCGCCCCGCCGGGGCCCAACCCCGCCGTAGGACCGCCCCCGCCGGGACTCTACCAACCTCGGAGGCCAGAGCCCGCCCGCGCCTACCTTCGCGGCCAGGGGCGGGGGCCCAACCCCTCCTCCGCCGCGGGGGCCAGCGCGGGGCTCCCCAGTCGATCCGAGGCCATCGGAGCCAGGAACCCGCCGGACATCACTGGAGGGTCCCGCAGGCCGGGCTCGTGGTGCAAAGAACCACCACGCCCACCCCCCAGCGGGGGCGTCCTCGGGGGGCTTTCGGAGGCTTTGCCGGGGGCGACCGAGACGATGAGGGCGAGGAAGCTGGCAGGGGGACGCAGCCCCCAGGCGTTCTGGCACGATCGCCCAGCGCAGACAGGTGGAAACCCTCGGCCGAGGCAGCGCTCACAAGACCATCAGGACCCGCCGAGGCTGACGATGCGGCTGGCCGGGTCGGAGCAACGTCACCGGCGGTTGCGGGAGATACACGGCCCGCATGGGGCCAGTACGCTGGCCGGGGCAGGCGCATCGGCCTTTGCCTCGACACCCACCTCCACCACCCCTCGCCGCTTGCCAATGCCCAACCCACTCCACCGCCGCTGCCAATGCCCAACCCACTCCACCGCCGCTAAACACCCCACCGCAAGCTGAAAACACACACGCTCCACGTGGTTATGCTCCGCCAAACCCCCGCCCGACCACCGAAACGCGCCACCCGAAGTCGCGAGCAGCCACCACGAACCTCCCACTACGACCCCGCATCCCCACTCTCGTTCGCCCTCCGGCGGCGAGTGGCCCGCCTCGTACAAACCCTCACCACCTACCACGATATATAGGCGGGCGCATGACCCCCGACAG
Organism: Hyparrhenia diplandra; assembly: GCA_015847255.1. Lineage (NCBI taxonomy): Eukaryota > Viridiplantae > Streptophyta > Magnoliopsida > Poales > Poaceae > Hyparrhenia > Hyparrhenia diplandra. Next base: position 29,251 of record JADLZK010010832.1, on the reverse strand, counting down.
TTCATCATGTCATATGAGGCTGCCGTGGCGGCGGTCGGAGGAGACAAGTCCACTATGGCGAAGTCTTTCATCATAGTTGCAAGGGACATCGCTCGATCCCGGTACTCAACTTTGCCCACCGCCTCCATCGGCCATTCGTCGAGCTCGGGCGGCACTACAAACGAACTTCAAAGGGGTAGACTCGGCCACGGCCAACTCCACCGAGCTCCTCAGCGTCATACAAAACCAACCGAACCTCCTCGAAAGATTGGTGGCGGAGGTTCCTCAAACCAAGGCAAGGACCGAGGGCGTAACTGACCAAAGCGTCATCATGGCTGTCTTGGCCTGCATAAGGCCGGGCCCTTGCCATTCCAAAATCGAGAGGAGCCAGCCAAAGACCCTGGCGGAGCTTCATGTGATAATGGAGAAATATTGCAGAGCCGACACCAGCCACAAAGCAAAGCTCGAGGCCTCTCGGCCGCAACCCCAGCAGCCCGCAACCCCTCAACAAAGACCGCCGAGGTCGAAAAACTTTCCAGACGCGCCGGGGGTCGCAGCCGATAGACTCCGCCCCCCCGCCAGAGCAGATCAAACCACCCCGTCAAACCCACCTATCAGCCAAGGGACCAACAGCCGTACAACCAACGAGACGACCAGGGCCCGTCCCAACAGAAGCAACCCTACTGCCACTATTGCGGGGTAGATAAGGGTCACTACACCAAACTGTGTCCATACTTCGCCAAAGGAAAAGAGTTTATGGACAACCAGCTAGCTTCCCAGCAAGCCAACCGCCAGATCAACCACACCAGAAGACCAGCGCAACCCCCGCGGCACAACCATTACTCCTACACCCCGCCGAACTATGGGACTCCTTCCGTGCCCGGCTTCAGTTATCCAGCTTTCAGTCAACCCTCATACCACCACCACTCGCACAATCAGCCCCGCTACGGCGGCCAAGCCTACACAGTTACACACCCCCCAGAAACCCCAAACCAGTTTCACCCCAACCCCGCATTACCACCACCCCCGCCAATTCCAACCTTACCACCACCGCCGCCCCTGCCACCACCAGTAAAGCAAGAAATGCGCACCACGCTAAACAACCCCACCTCCGCTTATGGTGAGATCTTGGCCATCTCGGGGGGATCCAACGAGGACCACGGCAACAAAAGACAGAGAAAAGAGTACTATCGCAGGGTCCATCACGTGGCCGCGGAGGGCCCCCACAAGAACAATCAATGGTCCCATATTCCGATCACGTTCAGCGCAGCAGACATGAGGCTCAAGGATTACCCCCACACCGACGCGATGGTAATCAAGACAACCGTCGCAGGTTGGATCGTAAACAAAATCTTGGTTGATACAGGGAGCTCCGCAGATATTCTGTTCACCTCCACCTATGACCGCATGAGACTCGATCGTAACCTCCTCCCGAGCCCGCAGAAACCCCCTCTTGGGTTCGAGGTCAAAGTCGAGCAATAGGGAAGATTACCCCCGGTCACTTTCGAGACCAGCCCAACCCTCGGACCGAAAAACATAACTTTCGACGTGGTTGACATGCACTACAACTACAATGCGATTTTCGGAAGGGGCATCATCAACGCGTTTGGGGCAGTAATCCACCCGGGCTATCTCTGCATGAAAATGCCATCGATTACCGGGGTCATAGCAGTTTTCGGGGACCAGGACCTCGCAAGGACCGCAGAGGGGGCAGTTGCCCCAGGGCAGCGAAACGTGCACGCCCTCGAACAAGACAGGGAAGACAGAGAGGAGAACGAAAAGAAAGAAAAAAGGGGACCACGAGGAGGACCGCTACAAACCCCGGCTACGCCAACCGGTGGAGGAAACCAAACAAATCAGGCTCTTCCCGAACGATGAAACTAAGGTAGTGACCATCTCCGCAACGTTGGACCCCGACTTCGAGGCGAACCTCACCCATTTCCTTCGCGACCACTGCGACGTGTTTGCCTGGTCGGCCGAGGACCTCCAGGGCGTCGACCGTCAAATAATCGAGCACAAGCTCAATATCCGGGAGGGAGCAACCCCGTGCAAGCAGAAACTCCGCCAAATGTCCGAAGAGAGAAAGCAGGCAGCACAAGTCGAGGTCAACCGCCTCCTAGATGCCAAAGTAATAAGACCGGTAAAGTATCCAACATGGCTATCCAACGTGGTCCTGGTCAAAAAACCAAGCCTCTCAAAGGACAAGGCGTAACCTTCGAGATGGAGAATGTGTGTGGACTTCACAAGTCTCAACAAAGCATGTCCGGGGACGACTTCCCCTACCCCACATCGGCACGCCAGACGCAGCCGCGGGGTGTGAATTGCTATCACTACTCGACCGCTTCTCGGGGTACCACCAAATCTGGATGAGCAAAGAAGACGAGGAGAAAACCAGCTTCATAACACCCACCGCACATATTGTTTCGGGAGGATGGCGAAGGCCTCGGGAATGCGGGGTCCACCTTCGCACGAATGACCGCGGAAGTCCTCGCAGACGACAAGGCAATCTCCGCTTACGTTGATGATATCGTTGTGCGAGCAAGCTCGAGCAACGACCACATAGCGCGCACCTCGAAAGGGCATTCCTGAAACTCCGCGGGGCCGCACAAGTTAAACCCCGCAAAGTGCGTCTTCGGAGTCGGCCAGGGCAAATTACTCGGGTGCCTAGTCTCCGCAAGGCATCGAAGCAAACCCAACCAAAATTCAAGCAATCACTAAAATGGAACCCCCGACGAGCAGGGAAATTGGCACAACGCCTCGCAGGCCGCATGGCCTCCCCGAAAGCAGAATTCATCTCAAGGTCCGCAGAGGCGGGCCTACCTTTCTTTCGAATCTTACATGGGGGCATCGGAGCCTTTCAACTGGGGCCCGAAAGACAACAAAGCAGCCTTTGACGACCTCAAACATTACCTCCTCAACTTGACAACCCTCGCAACACGAGAACCCGGCGAGGGCCTCCTACTCTATGTGGCGGCCTCCCCGCACGCGCGGTAAGCGCCTTGATCCTCGCTAAGCAAGTCACCGAACAACATCAGGCGCGACAGCTCCCCATCTACTACGCATCATCGTAAGTCCTCGAAGGCCCCAAAAGCAACTACACCGAGCTAGAGAAGGTAGCCTACGCCGTAGTCATAGCCGCAAGAAAGCTTAAACACTACTTTCGGTCACTTGAGATCACGGTGCCGCCTTTGCTTCCCCTTAGAGAACATCTTCAAAAACCCCGAGTCGGTGGGAAGGATAGCCGGCCGGGCAACAGAACCGGGCGATCACGCGATCAACTTCCGTGGGCGGCGTAACAGCAATTAAATCCTAAGCCCTCGCGGATTTCGTGGCCGATTGGACCCCCGACATATATAATCGCCGCCGGGTTGGACCCAATATGGACAAATGTACAATCGATGGAGCTTGGGGCTCGCGGGGCGCGGATTGCAGCCATCCTCATCTCACCATCCGGCGTAAAGCTCCGCTTACGCAAATGAGGTTGGAGTTCCCATGCACCAACAACATCGCAGAATACGAGGCGCTCATACCGCCCCCGAACAAACTCCGCGCTCTATCCGCAAGAAGGGCCATCATCGTAATCAGACTCAAGTCGTCTCGGGCCATGTCGAAAAAGCTTGTAGGGCCCGAAACCCAGAGCTACAGAAGTACCTTCTCGGGGTCCGGAAAACGGAGGCCTTTTTTCTCGGTATCACAACAAAAACCATAGCGGGGGAGGGACAATGGCGAGGCCGACGAGCTAGCAAAGGTAATGGGCGACGCTAACCCGCTACCCCGGACGTGTTCTACGAGATCCTAACAAAGCCGGCCGTCGAAGGGTCCCCGCCGGCACCCAAGTTTGTGAACGCCATACCAAGCGAAGATTGAGGGCCCCATTAATAGCATACATCAAAGGCCACCTCGAACCCGAAGTCAAAGGAAGAGAAAAAAGAGGATAGCGCAGAAGGTAAGGGGATACTGAGAATGATCGGCGAGCAGCTATACAAGGCATCGGTTACAGCACCGTGGCTCAAATGTGTCTCAGCCTCCGAGGGAAGAGCAATCCTCGCAGAAGTGCATGAGGGCATCTGCGGCTCACATAACGGACCCCGCGCACTCGTCGAAAAAGTGTTCAGGCAGGGTTTCTATTGGCCCACCGCTCTAACTGATGCCGAGAACCTTGTAAAGTGTTGCGAGGGATGCCAACTAACAGCCCACCACTCAAACCTTCCCGGGGCATCAACCACACCAATCTGCCCTACATGGCCCCTCCAAAGATGGGGAATCGACCTTGTCGGACCAATGCCCGCCAGCGCCGGGGAACCTCCGCTACGCCAGCTTGTAGCCATTGAGTACTTCACAAAATGGATCGAAGCCCGCCCCCTCGCAACGATAACCTCGCGTTCGGTGCGAGAAGTTCTTTGGCAACAAATCATATGCCGCCGGGGTCCCAAGAGAAATCACAGTAGACAACGGCACACAATTCGACCGCGAGGCCTTCAAACAATTCTCGCTTCGGATCGAACCAAGATACACTTCGCCTCCGTCAGACATCCCCAGTCCAACGGCCTCGTGGAGAGGGCCAATGGCACAATACTGCAAGCCATCAGCTCAAAAATTCAGGGCAAGCCAAGGGGCACCTGGGCGGAGCATCTCACGCCAGTGGTCTGGTCACACAACACTTCCGAGTGCAGAGCAACAAAGTTCACCCCATTCAAGCTGCTGTTCGGGAAGAGGCCGTGCTCCCAGAGGAACTAACCCATGGCTCCCCAAGAACAACCCTCGCGCCATTGTGAAAGAGAACCCCCGCTCTCCAAAGGACCTTGTCGAAGAAGTCCGCAATCAGGCCGTCCTCAACCTCCACTCATACCAGCAAGAAACTTGCAAATGGCGTGACAAGAAGGTGAAGCCCCGTGACCTCGCAGTCGGAGACTTCGCGCTCATCAGAAAGCAAAACGCTCAAATGACGTGGAAGTTTGTCGCCAAGTGGTCAGGACCTTTCCTTGTCACAAGGTCGATAAGACCCGGCTCGTACCACCTGCAAGACCTCGAGGGAAACGACCTACCACGCACCTGGAACATAGACGACCTCCGCAAATACTACCCATAGCGGCGCCACACCCCGGCGTTCGCGAGTATAAGATTTCCCCTGCTCATTTTGTTTTTCCTTTTTACAAGTTTCTCGCAAGACTCTATCATGTAACCGGGGCTGCACTCTTTTTCCTCGCGAAGGGGCGCGAGGTTTTTAACGAGGCAGCACCCCATGTTATCAATATATGCAGATTTTTTCCCCGAAAAACTTGTCTCCGCCATGTTTTCAAAACTCAACGCTGAAAGGGGCGGCGGTGACCCTCCGCCCTCATCGGCGGACTCCGACAAGGATGATTGGCCCCGCCCGGGCTCGCCTCCGCCAGGACCCCAGGCTAGGCCAAACATGCCAGGGGCTCGCAACCAACCCCCGACGCGGACCCCGAGTATGGGCCGCGCGGAGGTACAAAAAGACGCGCACCACGGCAAACCCGCGCCAGCTCAACCAACCAACCCCGACGCGACCCCGAGTATGGGCCGCCGGAGGTACAAAAAACGCGCACCGCAAACCGCGCCCGGGGGTTGCAAACAAACCCCGACGCGGACCCCGAGTATGGGCCGTGCGGAGGTACAAAAAGACGCGCCTCTGGCAAAACGCGCCCGGGGCTCGCAAAAAACCAACCCCCCACGCGACCCCGAGTATGGGCCATGCGGAGTACAAAAGACGCCAAGACTTCGCAAACGCCCGGGGGCTGAAAGGTCCCTTTGTGGTTTTTGGTAATTGAGTGTCAACATTAGGTGAACTAATAATGTGTGATTGAGATAATACACGGAGATTAGTTCACATGGGTTGATGCAATGAAGGAGCTTATTGCATATGAGACATGACATGGAGTCGTGTGACCAAGGTGGTGAAGATCAAGACAAGGCTTGGCTTGATGGACCGGTTGCAAGTGTGAAGGGTAAGTCGAGGCAGTGAAGCGATGGACCGCGAGGCGGTGAAGCTTGGGCAAGACTTGGCGCCCGACGGACCGACGCCTGCGGTGAAGAGCAAGTGAGGTCAAGATCGATGGACCAATAGTGTCACGTGATGATATGAAGTGGATCATATCATTTGGTGATCGTGTTGGTGCATGTGTTGCATCGGCACTTGGAGATGGAGCGGAATGGCAATGCGCAAGGCAAAGGTATAACCTATAGGGCATTTCATTTCGCCGGTCATGAGGAGCTTAGAGAAGTTTATGACCGGGTTTAGGATAGATGGCCGTACTATCAAGAGGGGCAAACTTGTTTGCATATCGGTCATCTAGTGCCACTTGAGCGATCTAACTTTGCGATGTGTTAGGATCGAGTGGCGTAGTAAGAGCCAACCGGGCCTTTGAAATGATTGTGAAAAAGCTAACACACATGCACATGGTGATGTACACTTGGTGGTGTTGGCACATTTGCAAAGGCGCGGTGATGATTGCAGGGTTGAGTTGGGTTTGGGAACCGCTCGGCGGATTCGGCGCTTTTGAGAAAATGAGAGGCTTATTTTCTATTGCGCCGATGCAAGTTGGTGGTGTAAACATGCTATTCCTCGTGCTCAAGTTGGTATACTTGTTGGATAGCATGTCGAAGCAAAAGGCGACAGTTTCGCGCAGAAAAGGGCGACCGGACGCTACTGAAAATCCTGACCGGACGTGGTGACCGGAAGCACGGCTCACCGGCCGGGCGCCCGGTGGAGTGCGTCCGGCGTAGAGCATGTTTTGGGGTTTTTAGCCGGACGCTGCCGACCGGACGCTTGACGGATAGCTTCCGTGCTCGACCGGAACCGTGGACCGACGCGTGGAGAAGCCGTCACCGGGGCCAGAACCTTGTCGGTTGTGACCGAACTTCGGGACGGACTCACTACCGGACTCACCGGGTGAGTCCTGGCCGGTGGCCCTCCGGCCAGCAGAGTGCTCTTTCCTCCCAACGGCTCTATTTGACTTGGGGGCTATTTATACACCGCATACCCGACTTGTTTCGGTGCTGAGCACACTTGGGCCTTGGTGGCTTGTGTTGTGGTGCTTGAGAGCCCTCCCACTCACTTGTGATTGATAGTGTTCATCCAAATCAAAGTGAGGAGTGATTCTAGTGCATTCGCGTTGAGAGATCGCATTTGTGGCACTAGGTGATCGTGTTGCAAGCCGGTGTGCTTGTTACTTTGAGGTTGCCACCTCCTAGACGGCTTGGTGGCAAGAGACTTCCGTGAAGCACGCGAACGAAGATTGTGCGGTGTCAGGGAGGATTTGTAAGAGGTTCGAGCTCACCTCGCGGGGATCGTGAAAGAGCATCACTACTAGAGCGTGTCGGTGAGTACCTCCCTTGTGCGTGGTGGTGTCTTGCGGTGCCTTGAGAGGCTCACTTGAGAGTGGTGTCTTGCGATGCCTTTGGCGGGCGTGCCTTGAGGGGCAAGTGATCGGAGAATCACAATCAAGAACCATCTAGGTGAAACACCAAAGGAACCACCCAAGGTGTTGGTCGACACAACGAGGAGTAGGGGAAGTTGGCAAGCTTCCCGATACCTCGGTAAAAAAATCACCGTGTCAACTTGTCTACTCTTCTCGGTGGTTTGCATTCTTCAAATCACAAGCTTCAGATTTACATTCATATTTACCTTGTGCTTGTGCTTGTGGAGTAGCTCTTGCAATTACTAGCTTGTGTAGCTTGTTAGTTGCTTTGCTTAGTTTGTGTAGCTAAGTAATTTGAGCCTTTGGGTTAGGCGTGTGTCGCCTTGTCCTTAGTGCATCTAGTGAGCTTAGGATTGGCTTTGTGCTTTTACTCAATAGAAACGGTTAGGAGCTCAAGCTAGGCTTATCACCTCATTTGCTTTGTGTAGAATCTTTTGTGAGGTGATTTAGAGTCTTAGCTAGAGGGGTGAAGTCTTGGCTAAACGAATAGTTTCAATTCCGCATTATATTTGTTTAGCCGGTGCAATTAGTTTTAGAAAGGACTATTCACCCCCCCTCTAGTCCCCATCTCGACCCTACACTCGCAAAAAACCAACCCCCGACGCGGACCCCCGAGTATGGGCCGCTGCTGAGGTACAAAAAAGACGCGCACCACCGCAAAACGCGCCAGGGCTCGCAAAAAAACCCCCCCGACGCGGACCCCGAGTATGGGCCGCTGGAGGTACAAAAAGACGCCGCACCCCGGCAAAACGCGCCTGGGGCTCGCAAAAAACCAACCCCCGACGCGGACCCCAGTGCACGGGCCGCGGAGGTGCAAAAAGACGCCAAGACCCCCGGCAAAACGCTACCTGCCCTCGGGGCAAAACGCCAAAAGTTCCACTCCACGCCAAGTACAAGACTGTGGACACCACCACCAGAGTAGACCACTCGCACAAAAGATTAAATAATCCCACCAACAAAAGGACTGCCACTTCACTACCCTCGCACGCCAAGGACACCCACCTAACCCCATCAAGTCAATTAAAGGGATACCCACCACCGTACAACCCCCGCACCACTATAAAACTCGCACCACCACCGCACTCAAAGAAAGACACCACAAAACCCACAAGCCAAGAAGAGGCACGGCAAAGAAAGCAATGCCCCCAGAACTAGCAAGCCCACGCTCCTACAAAGGCGAGCCGCCACAAACCTCGCAAATAATCAACGCCGCAATCACACCCCTGACACCGCAATGGAGAATGTAAAGCGCAGCAACTAGCAAAGCAACAAGGGCCCCCACAAGACACAATCACCGAGCCCGACCAACGGAATCCAAGCTTGAATCCATCGCCACCGAGCTTAGCCCCCTGGCCAGTAATCGCGAATGGAGAATGTAACATCCTCCCGAGCGCAAGGCGCCAAAGGAATCAAAGTTCCAGCAGCAGCGCCTGGGAGTCCACCTATTAAAAAGACCCCGCCAAGACAACGCAGAAGCCGCAAATAAGAAACCCCCCTAAGACCCCGCAAGACAAAGACAGCGCTGGCAAATAAGCAGACCCCCTCGCACCAACTACGCCCGCAAGAAGGGCATTCAAATACAAGTTTCCGAACCATCACCCCGACACCACATCGACCAACTTGAGAACCCTCGCGCCCCGAGCGCATAAGAAAACCCCGCTACTTACGTAGGAATAGGAGGCCTCTGAAAAGCCTGGCAGCAGGCAACCCTCGCTCTCTTAGAAAACCCAAGGTAACCTTTGGGCAACCTAGTAGAGAAGCTTTTAGCTAGTCGCTTTCCTCTCTCCGCAAGCAAGGAAAGCATTGCGGATAGCCAATGCGCCCCGCATAAAACATGTACCCCGCGGTCGCAATGGAAAACCGCCGCCTCGGCCCCTCACAAATAACAAAACCCTACAACTAACACCCTCAAGACAGCGAAGCCTCGCTAAAAGAGCAGAGGGCGCCACGCAACCAATACTCAGAAGATAGCAAGCCTCGCTAAAAGAAGCAGAGGGCGCCGGCCGGGCAAGAACTAACACCCCCCGCAAGACAACAGCCCTCGCTAAAAGAAGCAGAGGGCGCCGCTGAACCAATAATCCCCGCAGAAACAGCCTCGCTAAAAGAAGCAGAGGACGCCGGGCAAACAACCAATACTCCGCAAAATAGCGAGCCTCGCTAAAGAAGCAGAGGGCGCCGCCGCGCAACTAACACTTCCGCAAGACAAATGAGCCTCGCTAAAAAGAAGCAGAGGGCGCCACCAAGCGCAACCAATACTCCGCAAGATAGCGAGCCTCGCTTAAAAGAAGCAGAGGGCGCCGCCACGCAACTAACACCAGCAAGACAGCGAGCCTCACTAAAGAAGCAGAGGTCGCCGCTGGCAACCAAATACTCAAGATAGCGAGCTCGCTAAAAGAAGCAGAGGGGCCGCCAAGGCAAACTAACACCCCGCAAAGACAAATGAGCCTCACTAAAAGAAGCAGAGGGCGCCACAAGGCAACCAATAATACCGCAAGATAGCGAGCTCAAGCAAAGAAGCAGAGGGGCGTCGCTGCGCAACCAATACCTCTGCAAGACAGCGAGAGCCTCGCTAAAGAAGCAGGGCGCCAAGCAAGAAATCAATACTCCGCTAGATAGCGAGCCTCGCTAAAAGAAGCGAGGGCGCCGCTACAACTAACACCTCTCGCGAAGACAGCGAGCCTCGCTAAAAGAAGCAGAGGGCATCGCCGCAACTAATACCCCCCGTAAGATAGCGAGCCTCGCTAAAAGAAACAAACGGCGTCAAGGCAAGAACCAACACTCCGCAAGGTAGCGAGCCCCGCTAAAAGAAGCCGAGGGCGTCCGCCCGGCAAATGACTAAATACTCCACAAGCAAATAGCCTCGCAAAAAGAAGAAGGGGCCCTCGCTGCAATTTCATCTACGCAAACCATTCACAACCTCGCCAAAGCGGCATCCCTCGCCAACAACAAGTAAAACGTCGCTGCCACAACGCCCAAGCGCCAACATTTTACAAAAACCCCGCGAAGGGGACAAGTTGACAACAACCCCGCCAAGGGGACAACTTTACATCAACCCCGCGACGGGAACAAATTTTACAACAACCCCGCTGAAGGGGACAATTGTACATCAACCCCGCGACGGGGGGGACAATTTTACAACACCCCCGCCAAGGGGGACAATTTCACAACAACCCTCAAGCAGAGAGTCAACCATACAACAACCTCGCGAAAGGGCATCTCCGAGCCAAAAGCCCCTCAAGAATGTGTCACGATAGCCACCTCCTCAACCAACCTCTCCAACACTTCTTCCACGAGGATCGCCGCGACTCCTCCACGAACTCCGCCACGCCAACCACCTCGACGCCAAGAAACGAACCTCCACCTACTCCTCCCGACCAACCCCCTCCGCCAACGTTCCTCGGCCAAACTCGCCCCCCCACAACAAGGGAGCAGCCCTAACAACGGGAGTGGCCCCGAGCACTCTCCGCCCAAAAGACACGCCAAGCAGGTCACGCGCATCTAGTTCCGTCGGTTCCGGCCCGCAAAAAATCACCGCACCCTCACAAATCCCACCTCAAACTCAACCTTACCAAGCGCAATAGCAAATGCCTCCTCATCCCCGAGGTCCTCGTCCAACACACGCGGGACGGCCCCGCCCAATACCATCCGCTCCACTTGACGATCCGACGTGTCATATTCACGCCGTAAAGCCCCCGCTGCCCGGTTCTTCACATCATACCTCCTAGTACGCGCCCACCAAAAAGCTTCTGCCGATCCCGGGTACTTCATCATCATCGCGAGCCCGTGTCTCCCCCGAGATGAAAATGTCTTGATAATTCATCATAAGGGGATGACATTGAGCACCTCTCAAGCAAGGCCCCGTAGATCCTCGCGGCGTGCAGCCAAGGGTCGAAAACACACCTCGCAAAGTTCAACACCCCGACCCGCAATGATTAAAAAATGCTAAACAACGCAGTTTGACTAACAAAATAGCAACAAGCAATCAAACACGCTTAACCTTCAACCACACACCGACTTCTCTGAAGTTAATTCAAGTACATTTACGTAACCTCCAAATGGCCCCCTAACTACTACACATGTCATAGGACATCACTCCCATGAGGTCTCAACCTGGCTGGCAGAAGCGGGCTGAGCCGTCCGGGGCAGCTTCGACTTGCACCCGGGGCAGCATTGTCGCCACCTTCCGCTAGAGGCACCTTCACGGTAGCCCCGCCCATCTTGGCTAATCCCCTCCCGCGCCGGCCAAGCGCATCCTCCGGCCCCAAGGGTCCACAAAGAACCTCGCCGTCCCCAGCCTCGAAAGCAGCCGCCAAAGCCTGCACGAAGATAGGGTCAGCAAAAAGCACCAAGGACATTCCAAACTGCATAACAAGCATCACGTAAAAGGAAAAAAACTCCTCAGACCGCGGCGGGTCGCCGTCCCCGGGCTCTCCATGGCCACGCCATGTCCAAGCAACATCCATAAAGAACTTCTTCAGAAATCTCCCCGCCAGGTAAATTGGCCCCGTCCTCAAGGCCAGATCCATCTCCTCCCTCTTCGAAACTTGAGCTATGGGGCTCATTGAGATAGGGCACCCTCGGCGCAAAGTGTGACCGCTTCATCGCCTCCACATACTCCTCCGTCCGGCCGCGATGATGAACCGGGCCGGAGTCACGCCGGAAAGCGTCGACTTTCAGCCACTCGGCGATGGCACCAGGCTCCACGACGGGCGTAGGGGCAGAGCCCCTACTCCCCGGCGCCCACCAGGACGCCGGGCCGGTGGTCTCCTTCACCGAGCATTCCCGCCAACCCACGCTGCCGTCGCTACGAGGACAGCCGTTGTCCAACTCCGCCACCTTCTTCGCCGCTGCCTCCTCCCCGACCTAGCCTCGCGCCTCGGTGACTGTGTCAACGTTGCGGCGGGAGGTTTCCACCACTTCGCTCATGCGCCTCGGAACTTCTCCCCGCAAGGGAGGCATAAGCCTCCGCTCGCTTTCTTCAACTCCGCGATCCGAGGCGTAGCTACCTCCCCTCGGCGTGCTCCACCTCGCTGGGCCCGCTTCGCAGGACCTCCGAAGTCGCTCTTGGCGTCAGCGCCGCGACCCCTCGGCAAACGACGCCGCCAGACCGGGATCTCGCCGCCTTCACCGCGATGTCTTCTTCTAGCTCCGACCGGGAGCGGAAGGGACATGCCGTGCTCAGCCTCCGGGATTCGACGCGCTCGCATACCGTGCCAAGAAAGCGCCTTCGCTTCGCTCGATCTGAATTGGCATTCTCCCGATATCGGGGCCGTGTATCAGATCGGACTCGGGTCCACCGAGCAACCTCTTTCGCGAACCGGGGAGCTGTCGGCGCGTGCAATCGGCCATGCCCCCGCTTCCCGCCAATATCCGCGTCATCAAGTTTCCCCTCAACCTCCGACCCCCCACTGGGATATGGCAATCAACCCGGTGCGGGGCCAGGGCGGGACCGGCGAGGCGCCACATGAAGGGGGCGCTGGTGGTACTGGAGCCGCAAGCGCCTGGCATGACACCTCGACCATCGCTGTCTTCCGGGGTCAACCGCTACGTCTGGAACAATGGCATCGGCCACCTCCACCGCGGCGCGGCACCTCCTCCGCCAAAAATATCCTCAACCTCGCTGAGAGTCCACCTCCTCCTCGCGCGGCGGAGTCCCCGGGCGACAACCGGGGGGAAAGAACCCGGTCCCCACCGAAGAAGGGGCCGGCCACTCTCCTCGCTCGCTTTGAGCTGCTGATGTCATGAATAAGCGAACCCGCCCAGCCACAAGGAGGGCGCACTGCACAGGCAGCGGGCGCCCCCGCAGGGCCCTCAAGGACGGGCAGCCCCCGCGTCCCAAACGGGCCGCCTTCACACCTTTGCTCCCACCACGCCCCGCTGGGCGGCTACCTGTGGGGCTATCCGGGCCCGTGCTGGCCCTCTTCTTCCGCTGCTTGCTGCAAATCGCCCTGCCCCACCTCCTCCGCTTTGGGCCGGTCGAGTACAAAATGCCGAACCGGTCAAACACCGGTTCACCGATGACTCCCGAGGGCCAAGCGGATCCGCTTGTACTCCGCGTCCTCGCACTTCCCAATCAGCTCCTCGGTCCGCCCCTCGACCTCAACAAGGACCCGCTGATCGCCGACTTTACGAGAGCTCGCCTGCGGATCCGATGCAACCACGTAACCTCGAACTCCACCTTCGGAGAACCCCAGACCCAAACTCCGCAGACTTATCGACATCCTTCCACCTCCGGCCACCACGAGGGCCGACAGCGGCAACACCCTCGCTGCCACGAATTCCTCCGCCCGGATCCTGCCCGTGGTATCCGACATGTTGGTCAACATGGCCTGGCCGCTCCGCAGGCATCGTCTCCCCACCCACCGCCTCTTCCGGCGGGTCGCCAAGGTTGCGTAGAGCCCCGCACAGATCCACGCCTCCGGCAGCTCATACTAAAACCACTTCACACAACCAGTCCGCCGACCACTTACTCTTCACCTCAAGGGCAGCTGAAGCATCAAGTGTACGCTGAAAGGTGTAGATCACCAGACGCGCCAACCGCTGCAGCCCCCGCACAGTCCCCACGGGCGAGGCTGGGGATGCACGCGATGGGCGTACAGGAAGGCTCCACGTCCGGAACGAGGCCCTGCGAGCGGCAGGCCCGCATTTAAGATGCACAGCCTTCAGAAGCACGCTGGTTCACGGTGGAAGCGGAGTCCAAGACGCCATCACACCCAACACGAACTCCGCCGCAGGGAAGCGCAGGCGGGCGGGTGAAGAACCGGCGAACACCACAAACCTCGTTGTCATGAGGTTTGGGGATACGATCACCACGGGCGCCGGGCCTTCGCCTCTTCAAGATAACCCAGCCCAGGCCGCACTCCTTGAGCTCGGGTTTCCCCACCTTGCCGGGGAGAACATCGGGCTGGGGAGGTCTCCTTGGGCTTGCCCTTCACCGCATCTCCAACCTTCGCCATCCTCCACCGCAGAAACTTGAACGAAACCCCGCAAAGGCAAACCCCGACACCAGCCCCGCTGTCCGAAGCAGAACAATGGCAAGCGCGGAGAGACAAGAGGAACAGGGAACGGGTGAATGCGGGAGGCCGAAACTTGAGAGCGCAGAGAAAATTTACGCTAGGGCGGCACCGCTATTTATAGGGGCCAAAGAACTCGCCGGAACGGACCCCGAGGGCAAAGCAGGATCTGTTGCCACGCACACCTAATCACGTTCGTGTCCAACGCCTCGATTCAAATTCTCAAGAACTCAACCGCCACCCACGGCAAAACCTAACGTGTCAAAACGAATCACAAACCGGCCTAAGAAGAACTAGGGCGTTGGCCGGCAGGATAGCCCTCAAAACACCGAGGCCGCCCGGCCTCCCTCCTAAGGTTCGTTGCTCGCCCGGACTGCACTCGACCAAACCCCCGAGGGGCTACTGCTGGGGAGGGACCTCGGCCAGGACCCCCTGTTCCTCGCCCAAAGTTACACACCGCGCAGCGCGGGGGCGCGAGGCTGGTCGACGACAATGGGGCGCGGGGGGAAGCTGGAGGCCAAAGACGATACCTCCGCAGCGCTGGGCGGCGAGGCTAACGCAAATACCTCCGCAGCGCGGGGACAGCTGGAGGCCAAAGATGTTTACACTCTCGCAGCGGGGCGGCGAGGCTAATGCGGGACTACTTCGAGCAGCGCTGGGACAGCGTGAGGCTAAAGCTGTACTACCGCAGCGCTGGGGGCGGCGAGGTTATCGCTGGCTACTCGCGGGCGCTGGGGAAGCAGAGGCCAAAGATTTACACTTCAGCAGCGCTGGGGCGGCGAGGTTAATCGCAGGCACTTCGCAGCGCTGGGACAATGGAGGCTGTTATACCCCGCCAGCGCTGGAGGGGCGGCGAGGTCGACATTTACACCCGCTGGCGCTGACTGGGCGAGGCCAAAGTTGCACACCCCCGAGGCGCTGGGGCGCGAGGCTAACGCCGACACCTCCGCGTGCACAAGCGGCGATGGAGCCCCTAGCGGGCCCAGGGGCCGGCGGCGCTTAGTAGGATGGGACCCTAATGAAGCCTTTGGGCTGTGGGACTTATGTTTTTACCTTTTACCCCTAAGGGGGTTTGTACCAATTTACCCCCCGCACGGGCCCTAGACATAAGTGGCAAACACGCCTTGTCCCGCGATATGTAACTACAAGAATACCGACCGGACGCCTATAAATACGGACGGACAGACGTATGAAGAGAGGGGTCGGTGAGGCGTTTTCATGACCTGGCCAATCGAAAAGATATTCTCTTGGGAACTCAACCTTTGCCCACGTCATTTCCTTTCCCTCACTCCCCGGAAAACCCTAGCCCCTCCTCCCGCCATCCACGTGGCAAAGGTTAGAGGGGCAGGTGTGTATCCCACAGTACACAGTGCCGCGTGAGCCTCGAAGTCTGAAAACGACGCCGGTTCCACCGCCAAAGCCAGAAACCGACCCTAGTGGGCGAGCCTCATCATCATCTCCTCCGTGAGATCCGGCTATCGTGTACTCCTCCCGCCCCTAAATAGATGTCATTCTCGCTTCCCCGAGAAGTCAACGTTTTCAAACGGCTTAAAAATTATATATTAAAAATATATAAATATTTATGCTAAGTAATTAGTATCATTGAAAAGATCTTTAAGTCTAGTTTTTTAATAAATTTATTTAGAAATATAAATGTTGCACGTATTTTCTACAAACCTAGTCAAAGTTGAGAAAGTTTGACCGCACGCACCCCCATAACGACATCTAAAAAAAAGGGACGGAGGGAGTATCTTCCGCAGTCATATCAGCTAAACAGCTAGTTTTTTTTTAAGCCTCTCACATGAGGAACACACTACACATGCACACCTCATGTGTCTAGGTATGACCTACAATTACCTATAGAGATCAGAGGGCCGGGTCTTTCTAAAGATCACCGATTCACCGAGACCATTTCCATCGCCTCCATAGCGACGGACGCCTCACCATACTATTGTGGCTCCACGCGAGAGAGACTATAAAATTTTTTTTTTTGAGATTACACAAGACAACGTACGCCAACACGCACGCACACTCACCCCTATGAACACACGTGACGCAAACCCTAACCCTATGAGCACCTTCGAAGGACTGAGCCGGCAAATCTTGAAGTTCCGAAGTCACCATTGGCGCCAAGCTATCGACGGGACGCCGCCTACCACTTAATGCACAGTACCGAAAAATCCTGAAATAAATCCAGATAAAGTGTCACACCCGTGATTTGAACCCCTCGGGCGGTAAGAGACGAGAGTTCAAGGGCATGTTCGAATCGTCCCCGATCAAGATCGGACATACTGTAGCGGGCCGAGGCCCGCTGCCGCCCCTCCACGCGGGGTGGCACGGGTCACTAACCCTAGGCGCCGCGCCGCCACCCCTTCTCCTCCGCTCCACGGCGGCTACCGCCGATGGCGGCAGCCGGGGCCCCCTTCTCTCCCGTGGTGTGGTGGTGCAATACCGCTAGGGTGCGCGGGCTTGCCCGAGCCCCTGGGGGGGCTCGGCGTGCTCGCCGGCCATGTCCACGCGCGGCGCCGCCATGAGCTCGGCAAAGTGAGGTCGATGGGCAGCGACGCTGTGGCGTAATCTCTTCGCCCCCCTTCGCCGCAGCCTTTCCCCGAAGCGCCTTTCCCCTATCCGTCCGCGCTGTCCTCTCCTTCGACTCGACAACAGGATCCAGTGCCCGGGAGGCCTCGATCTCGCGGCTCAGTCCGGGCGGCGCCGAGGTGTTGGGCTCTGCCGGGGCGACTTTCGCAGTGCCGGGGCTCTAGGATCCTCACCGCTGCCGATCCGGAACCCTTTTGGGCTAGGGGCGGCGCCCAGCCGCGGGGTTGGTGGCGGGTCCCTCCCCTCTCGCGGATCCTCGGCCTTCTTTGACGACGGCGCAGTGGTCGGTGGCGGCCGGTAGCGTGCTTGGCAGCCGGGCCTCGTCATATTGGGGGGCGGTTTTCCTCGTTGTCCCTCCCCCGATGGCCTCGGTGGCGGCGGCACCATGGTGGTCAAGATGAAGGCTTCACATTGGCGCGGGCGGCAGTGGACGGCGAGCCGGGGAGCTATTGTTGGTTTTTCGGCATAGCGGCTAGCTAGCGGGGGGGGCGACGCAGACTTTGGCGGCCGTGGTGTGCGGCCGGGTGACGGGCGCCCCTCCGGGCGAAGTTTTCGGGGACGGCCCGCAACAACAACGCCGCGAACATGGATGGATCTGGAATCGGGCCGACGTGCGAGCCGGGGTTACCTTGGGGCTTAAAGCCTGGCGCGACGTTTCGCGGGCCGTTTTCCTCTTTGGGGCGTCGCGTCCCTAGTTTTTCCACGGGTGATGATTCGGTCCGTCTTGGACGAGACGACAACGCCAACGCCGTGAATCAACCCCGAAGGCGCCGCTGTGGAATTCGACTAGGCTAGGTGATGAGTGTGAGGCCATGGTCGGAAGTCGGAGTTGCGCTTTTATGCTTTTGCTTGTGCCGTGCAACGATAACCCGGATTGGCCTCTCAAGAACTCGAGATTCTATCTGTTTTGGGTTGTTGTTCTCTCTCATAAATCGACGCGAGTTCGATTTTTGGGCCCCATTTTTCTCATAAACTGGGTCAATTTTCTTCTTCTTATTAATCAAAAGCCGAAACAACCTCCTTCTTTGGATCTTTAAAAAAAAAAAGGCGAGAGTTCGATTCATGGAATTCACGGAAATGGAACACGCGCCGGCAGCCTGCATACCTGAGGCTAGCCATTGAAATTTATTTGCCTCCAAGTGTGGCAAATTGTGGCCACGAACAAAATGGAGTGATTCCATTAAATCGAGAAAGAATGGACGATTACCCACAACTTGAGGCAGACAGGTTCTGAAATATCTTCTCATGCGTACGTCTTGGTCCCTTTTCCTTATCGAAACATGCGTGCTTATCTTGCACAGGAACAAATTGAAGCGGCCGCGTACTTGCAGAGACTGCAGGACGAGTGGATGATATGAGCCGGCCGTTCAACAACGCATATATGGATGACACTATTACGTTTCGAAAGTTCGCCACTGCTCCTTACTAGTCGCATGCACGGGCTGGTGGTATATACAAACAAAACATGCCTTGGATGGAGCCATCTCCTGGCGCAGACAACAACCCTCCCAGACTGAAAGAGACGCCGTGTGCATGCAAGACATAGAATACCATATCTAGCGACGACGTCGACGCCTCGGCCTCGACAGTCGTCAGTCGGATCTTTCACACATGGTGGAGATATATATATGGCTAGTGTGTTGTCTATCTCTCGCTGTCCTCGTCGATCGTTTCCTTTGTCCATGGACTAGCTACCATGGCCGCCGGCGAGCATCAGCACCGCCGCGAGTGTGTACCTGCTGGCTCAACCACGGCTTCATCGTTCCATGCAGATACGGGGCCGGCCGCGTCTCGATCGGCTCCGTATCAGATAAGGGTAGTGGGCAGCTGCTCATCGATCAGTTGGAAAAGCTGGGGCGTCTATTCGTTTACGTGGGCAGTTGCAACACGACGAGCTCGAAATCTATCGGTTCCGGCCATGTTGTGTCGGAAAGCGCTGGCGTTGCTAGGCCGTGTGCGTGCCTACAGTTGAAAACGGCCTCAACAGTCCCTCTCTCGTCAGCGTTGGGCCAAACTTTTTCCTGTCCTGGAATGTGCTAGCTTTTGCCATTAACCAAAAAAAAAAAAAAAAAAAAAAAAAAACCTATATATTCAATTTAAGTAAACTAGCCAATAATTTGGAGGTAGGTTTACAACGTTGGTTTATTCAAGTTAAGACACATATAATTCATATTGTAGCATGTTGTTTCCTGTAATTACGATGTCCAACTACTCACTAACCCTTCTCTCGTTTATAGTGATTACATCAAAAAATATATTCATGGGTTGCAACGGACCATATAACTGTGTCATTAATTCGAATGCATCTTCAAATCGAACTTTATATTCTAACTTGTATGACCATATATCGCGAGTTCAACAGTCATGGACCTAGAAACTAGGATGAGGCTCTTATGCTCAAGGCTAGGGAGTGGATCGAGGGATAGGCAAACTAGGATGAATTACGATGGACCAAAATTTGGAAAAACCTTTTGCTTTTTTTAATAGAAAATAGGTATAGATTTGACACTAAAGATGTACTTATAAACAATGTAGGTTGATAAGGGTTTATTGTTTGGTTGACTCTGACATCAATTGTGTTGGAAAATAAAAGAAAAAAAACAGTGTGGTCCAATCGCCCAACACTTTTTCGCTTTCTTTTGAAAGAGACGCTGATTTATTAATAAAAGACTTATCAACCTACATTGACACAAAATGACCCAAAAAAGACTAAACTGTAATGATGTAATTTTTGTCCATCGTCTTATGACTCACTACTTGTTGAAGCTTGTTGTCAACGCGAGGAGGAAGAACGAGAGACGGACGGGCGAAATCGAGGAGTTGCGACTAAGATGGCAGCGCCGCTGAACGGCGTGGGGGGCGGCGCAGCGGGCGGGCGCGGGTAGCGCCGGGCGCCCTTTGGCGCTGGGCGGCAAAAAGCGCAGCAGCGCGGCAGCTAGGCTGCGCAGCGCGGGCGTCAGAGGGCTGGCGGCGGCAGCGCTTAGAACTAGGGAGGCAGGGTAAAAACCTAATTATTTTCTTCTTGATTGTCTCACGATATTTGCCCCCATATTTATATGAGGGGTTTATAATTGCTAACGGGCCAGCCCATTAGTTTTTCTAACTCTCTTTAATTTAATCTAATAATTATAATAATAAAGCTAAATAATAATTAAATATTTAGCCACCTCGCTATCTCTACGACTCGCCGACCGAAGTCCGACATCTCCCTCGCTGAGATTCAAATTTCCCCTCGAAATGGAAGTCCTGGATAGATTTTGTTGAATAATTCAAAGATCTTCCCATGAAGCATCCGCAAAGATGTTTGTTCTTCCATTTGATGAGCACTTGAAGTCTGACCATGGCGGACTCTTGATTTGAGCATTAATTCAAAGCTCGTGGACCGTGTGCCATCATGAACTGAGGTAATTCCGGAATATCTGTAGGTATCTCCCCACGGTGTGGTTTGAGCATGCCGACATGAAAGACATTGTGTATACAGTCCCAAAGCATTCAATGCATAAGTTACCGGTGTAATGATCTTGCCGACGGCGGGTCCAAAATATTTAGGGAGAGAGTTTGCCTTTGTGTAAATCGGATATTGTTGCCACGTATCGGGATAAAAGTTTGAGCCAAACATAATCACCCACTTTAAATTCTCTCCTGTATGTTTAGCGCCAAAATATTTATGATAATAATCCTCGGTGACAACCGCAAAACGAACCTTTGTCCGATTGAGAAAAATATCCCGCTGAGTTAGGAAGTCATCCACAACTAGTAATGTTGTCTCACCTTGATGATAACCACGATAGTAGGGGTCACGCCTCGCATACAAGTTTGAACGGGCGTTGTTTTGGTCGATGCATGGTATGAAGTATTATAGCAATATTCAGCCCAAGGTAACCATCTTACCCAATCCTTTGGTTTGTCACCAAATCAAGCAAATATACATCGTAATAATTTTGTTGACCACCTTCAAATTGTCCATCCGCTTGAGGATGATAAGCCGATGTTGGTGATAAAATAATGTTGAGAGACGGAAAATTTCTTGCCGTAATTGACTCATGAAGATGACATCTCCCGATCACTAACCACCGATCTTGGCAAGCCATGTAGTCGAACAATCTCGAGAAAAATTCTAAGCGATCGGGTTGCCGCGGTACGGATGAGAAAGGGGTATAAAGTGAGCATACTTGGAGAGACGATCAACCACCGCTAAGATTACCGATTTGGATCCAACTTTCAAAGAGCTTCGATGAAATCCATTGAGATATCCTTCCGTGATCTGCTCGAATTGGTAAGGGCCGGCGAGGGCCACCGATGAAGGTGTTCGCTTTGTTGCGCTTGGCAAACCAAAACAATCATTCACAAAATCGGGTGACAATGCGCTTATCATGTTTGACAAAGAAGGTCCGAGGAATCGATGCAATGTTTTCTCAGATACCCTCATGTGCGAATCATGAATTCATGGAGAATGGTCTCAAGATGTTTGGATGATTTGGAAAGCCATACCTTTTTATTGAACAAGATCAATCCATTGCGAACTTCCCATGCAGTCCTTACCGTTGATTATAGAATCAATAAGGGTTATAGCTTCATCATTTGAATGCAATTTCTTCCCGTAGTTGGGTCAAATAACCCCAATTGAATTTCAAATAGCCATGATTGAAGATTCATCTGTGTTCGACGAGATAATGCGCCGACCACCACATTTGATTTACCCGGTTTGTATTCCACAAGAAAAATCATAGCCAAGTAATTTGCTAACCCATTAATGCCGCTGAACCGCGGGACAAGCGTTGATCTAAAATGTACTTAAGACTGTAATGATCCCGATCTTATAATAAATGGGCGGCCCCAAAGATAAGGTCGCCAATGTTTGACCGGCCGTGACTAAATTATGAGTTCTCTTTCATAAGCGACCAACTTTTGTACTTATCGGGCATACGCTTTGCTAAAGTAAGCAATTGACCATTACCCCGATGTAAAACAAAGACCCATACTTGCACGGTATGCATCACATTCCACCACAAATGATTTATTAAAGTCCTGAAGTTGGAGAACCTGTTTATGATAAAGTCCTCTTAAGGTGCTCAAAAAGTCGTTTGTTGCCAAGGGTGTCCAAATGTAATGAGTCCTTCTTAAGAAGATCACCAAGGGGACGTGCAATTGTGCCATAATCCATTATAAACTTTCTCAGAGTAAATCCGGGAGTCCCGTAAAACCCTCGTAATTCACTTGAGAGTTGTGGGAGTGGCCAAGCCCGTGACGGCCTCATTTTTTTTCTTCGGGTCAACAACCACTCCAAAGATCCGATATAATATGTCCCAAATAACTCAATTGTGATTGACCAAAGAGGCATTTAGATTTCTTTAAGAAGATATTATGAGATGCTAGTACCTTGAAAACCTCTTCCACATGGTGGAGATGCTCGCACTGTGGATTTCCTAAATATCGATATCATCAAAGAAAACCAAAGACAAATTTGCGCAGAACGGTCCCAATATATCATTCATCAAAGCTTGAAAGGTTGAAGGTGCATTGCATAAACCAAATGGCATGACCAAAAATTCAAAATGCCCATGATGTGTCCCTAAAGTCGCCTTTTTCGATGTCCGGAGGATGCATGCGCATTCCGGTGATAGCCCCGAAATAAGATCTAGTTTGGTGAAGAATTTAGCACCTTCTAGTTCATCCAAAGAATTCAAGAATAACCGGTATTGGAAATTTGTCTTTCAAGGTATTACTATTGAGCCCCCGATAATCAACACAAAAAACGCCAAGTCCGGATCATGTTTCTTGACAAGAAGGACAGGGGGATGAAAATGGCGGCGCTATACCGGATGATACCTTGATGAAGCATGTCCAACATTGTCGCTCCAGTTCATTTTTCTCAGATCCGAGGGTAACGATGAGGGCTTTAACGATACCGGCCGAGTGGGATCCTTAAGATGAATTCTATGATCATAACGCCGTTGAGGAGGGAGCCCCAAGGCTCTCTCAAAAGCCATTGGAATTTGCATAGCAGAGGATTCATTGGCACATCGGGAGAAAGTATATGAATACCGTGGAGAATTGCCTCTTTAGAGAGGTCGTGCCATGTGATCGGCCGTCCTTTCCGCGAGAACTTCATAATAAGTTTATTAAAATTTCAAACAATATTTCCCAAAGAACTCAGCCAATCCACACCCAAAACAACATCATAGCCTCCCGGTTTGATCTTGAAGAAATCTGCCTTTAAAACTTTCAAGAGCAATAGAAAATTCAATATCATCATACCTTCCCACATTTGTTATATGTTGTCCATTAGCGGCTGAGAACTTTGAGCGCGGTGACGTGTAAGGAAGAATTTTGTAGGCCCGCCATAGCCAAATCGAGTCCGTAAAAATTATGTGTTGAACCCGTATCCAATAAGGCCAATAAATTGGTGCCATTTATATTGATGAGTAATTGCATGGTAGGACAAGTGAATATGCCGCTTAACCCATGAACCGATATTTTAATATCCGGAATATCCTTTTAGCGCACCTTTGAATTCTCGTTGACGTGAAGTCAGATAGAGACGCGTCTAGCCGGTGCTATGGCCGCCTCGATATCAGGTGGTTGATGTAGTTGGGCGCCGATCGGAAAGTTAGAGGTGCTAACCAACGATGTAAAGCATAGCCCGCCGTTTGGGGAGAGGTGTTGTACCTTGTTGAGCGTTGTTGTGAACGTATTAGTGTACTGTCCAAATCTCCCGTCTGGGCGTGATGTCGCCGATCACCAAGATGATTGTGTAGTGGTGTTCCAAAACGCCTAGTAATAGCCGCAGTAAAAATTCTCGCCAAGTTGGTTGACCCACTTCATTTTTCCAAATCGAAAAAACCAAGATAATGCGTTCCCTTGAGATGAAACGTTTAGCCGCATCCGACCAGATAATAATTCCTTGAGCGAGAAAAAATTTATCGTGATTTTGTACGATAATGAGAAGGGTCACCCTTTGCCATCATACTCCGAAAAAAATAATTTAATATTATTGTTGGCACGCCCGGGATTTTCTCGCAAGAATTTAGGTGGAGATCTTCAGAGTAATTTCTTGGAATTTCAGATCAAATTCGAGGTGAAAATTTGGACCGCCTCACGGGCCGCGTGGATTGAGGAATCGAGGTACGGCGCGATGGGGGGCTCATCTCGTGTCTACAGACCAAGAGAGCGCTTGGAGGGCGGGATGTACTTAGGCCGATGATGGGGCTGAATTAGCCTCCATAGCTTTGGCCTCCATGGGCTGCGATGTACTCGTCGATGATCCCGCTTGACCTTCTCTCGCGATGGATCGTCCCCCCACAGAGGGCCATTGGATCGCCCGTCTCCTGGATACCAATGTCATAACCCGTTTCCGGTCAACGCGAGAGGAAGAAACGAGAGACGTGACGTGGCGAGAATCGAGGAGTTGCGACTAAGATGGCAGGCTGGCAAACGGCGCGGCGACGCGGCTTTTAGCGCCTTTGCGTGTCTTGGCGGCGGCGGCCCGGAGGGTTAAGCGGGGCGGCCCGGAGGGGCAAGGGCGGGCGGCGATAAAGGAACTAGGGAGGTAGGGTAAAACCTACTATTTTCTTCTTGATTGTCTCACGATAGTTGCCCCATATTTATATGAGGGGTTTACAATTGCTAACGGGCTAGGCCCATTAGTCTTTTTCTAACTCTCTTTAATTTAATCTAATAATTATAATAATAAAGCTAAATAATAATTAAATATTCACCAATCCGTTTATCTCGGGCTGACTTCGCCGACCGAAGTCTCCATTACACTTGTTCATTGCTGTAAAGATTGGGAATGAATCTAGATGTCTACAAATATGAAAGATCTGTGGTATTCGTTTAATTAGTGTCAATATGGATATTGATATTTGAATCTGATTTTTAAAATGGATGTATTCAAATATAATAATTTTATAATTATTCTCTATCTGATTCTAGATGTCTACAAATATGAAAGTTCTTTAATATTCGTTTTAGTGTCAATATGGATATTGGTATTTGAATCTAATTTTTAAAATGGATGTATTCAAATATAATAATTTTATAATTATTCTCTATCTGATTCTAGATCAATATAAAAAAAAGTGAAATACTTGAC
The DNA here is from genome assembly GCA_015847255.1 of Hyparrhenia diplandra. Taxonomy (NCBI): domain Eukaryota; kingdom Viridiplantae; phylum Streptophyta; class Magnoliopsida; order Poales; family Poaceae; genus Hyparrhenia; species Hyparrhenia diplandra. Next base: position 4,124 of record JADLZK010010832.1, on the reverse strand, counting down.
ATTATTGTATCCACGAAGAACAAAAAGCAATCTAAAACTTTTATTTATGAATAATTAATAATGGAAATGATAATGATGATACACATCGTTTAAACTACCGACATTTTTTTTCTTGACAACTCATGGGTATGATATGGATTGTGAAATCACCAACCTATATTTCAGCGAGATATATAGTAATTTTAATGTTGTAGGATCAATATCCATGTAATCAATGCCCCACAAACTCTAAGAGCTTGTTTGGGCCCCACAAACTCTAAGAGCTTGTTTGAATGTACATGTATTTGTCTCATCTACATGTGTTGAGGTGGGTTGGATGTATTACAGTCCAATCCACTCCTGCAATTGGGCTAAGTTAGATACATGTGCATCTAAACAAGGCCTAAGAGTATTGGAGATCAGGGTCTTATTACAAGTTGTGGTTCCTTGTGTTCTTTTGTTTGAGCTCGTAGAATTAATCAAAAGGGTGAAATAATGATATTTGACAGCATCATTGTGGCAACCAAAACGGCCATTTTGAGGTAAGGTGGAGACTCCAAATTTGAAGAGGTTATTAAAAGACGTTCTAGTGGTGTGGTCCTTCCCCGCCATCAGCACGCTAAACTGCAGGGTGATCCCCGAACCAGGTCCACTCGCAGTCCTAGGACGACGGCGGAGCAGATGTGCACTGACATGATTTCAGAGCAGCTATTGGCGAATCTTTGCAGCAGGGAAGGATGCACACATCCTGCCTGGTCAACAATATACAACTCCGAACTAGTACTGTGTGAGTCGTGACTCGTGAGCTGTGATGGGCATTGCGTCAGTATTTCACGCACGCAATTTTACCCTTTGCCATGGCGATCGATCGCTAGCTGCTCCTCTCTGCACGCGGGCGGCAGCCGCATGCAGGTGTAGCGGAGGCAACTTGGTGCTAACTTGGTGCTCGGTACAGTTGTTCTGATCGGCTTTGGCTTGGTGTCATGACTCTGTGAGCATGGAAACGCTCAATGATGAGGTGTGCAAGTCAACAGCACACCAGAGAGTTCCACGCTAGGAGTAGGAGTTCGTTCCTCTTGGTGGCTTCCTCGATCACTCGCCCCCATGATGCGTGCGGTGCATCCTCTGGTCTAGCTCTAGCACACACCACTGCACCAGCCAGCCTAACCAAGTAACCAACCATTACTGCTCCCTCCACGACCTGATCCCGAGGGACCCGGGAGAGGTAGCTGATGGTGCGGGTGCGGCCAACGCAAGTTGCGCGCGCGAGGTGGAGCAGCACAGTGCTTGACGTTGCCGCTATGCGTCGGTCGCATGGGCGGGCTCCCATATCCACGTCGCTCTCCGGCCCGGCGGGGCGCGTCGCCGTCACGCGCGCACGCACTCGGTGACGCACGTGAGTGAGGCGAGATGGATCGTTCGGACACGCCGGCGCGCCTCGCGTACCTGTCCCTGCCCAACCGTGCGCGCGCGCGTTGCGTCCCTGGCCAGGCCAAAAAATCTTCCGCGCCGCGCGGGATCCATCCATCATTCGATCGGCGCCTCGGCGGGGAGCGCGGCGAGCATGCGGGTGTCGCGCGGCAGCATGCGGGTGTCCAAGCCAGCGCGGGTCCAAGCCAGGCGGCGTCGTCCAGCCCAGCAGGACGGACGACGTGCCAGCGAATGAACAGGCGCGGCGACCCCGACCCGACGTGCGCCCGGCGAAAGCGACGCGCCAGCGAGCGCTCCCTCCGTCTCCGTCGCGGCAGGGGTCAGGTCGATCAGGCTCAGGCAGGGCGCTTGACCACGCCACGTACGCCGTACGGCTCCGGATCGCAACGTCCCTGTCCCGGCCAGATCGGCTGCAGATCTTGCGGAGGCATGCAGCTGGCTTGGCTGGCCGTACCCGTACCATATGTATGCACGCGGGCCACGCTCGCCATTCATGGAGCCGAGAGCTACCGGTCCTGCGTATCATTGGCATGGACCCCCTCTCGTGGTGTGTGGTGTCCAAACTCCGTCGACAATTAAGACCGGACCGGGACGCTGTGCAGCCGCCGGCGCAAGGGAGGGAGGGAGATCAAGATTACCCAACGACGGCGGACGGATCGGATGTGCTTTTGATGCATCTGGGTACAGTGAACGCGTTGCGTAGCGGACTGGTCGTACGTACACAGTACAGCACGGCAACGGACGCATCACTGCAGTCTGCAGACGACGGATCGCCTAGCTGATCCCGTAACGCGTGATTGAGAGCGATCGCGCCCGTACGTTCTTCTGCCGCGCGGCGCGCTGGTGAGTGGGGACTCTGCACTGTTGGGAGCTTGGGGAGCGGTCTCTTGTTGATCTATCTACAGGCACGGACTGTAGTGCTGGCCCTCGCTCGCACCAGTTTTGTTCCTTGACACTGTCCACTGCTCCATCGGAGGGCGATCAACTAATCATGGTGGATGGATACTTAACAATTTTCTTTTCTTCACACACGTTTAAAATTTTGCCCACAAATAAAATGCCAGAAACAAGCTCCAACCGCCAAATTATGTACCCTTCTTCTTCGCCAGCAAGGAACGATATTAATTTCAGGTACTTCAAATATTAATTATGTTCAGGGGACACTTAGCCAACGTTAGATTTAGATGCAACGATGACAATATGGATCAGGAAGGGAAGAAGCATTGGTTTGTTGATCGCCTGAACAAAACAAGAAAACCCAACGGGCACTGCCAAGCCTCGGTGACGTCGACTTCGCAGGCGGCGGCGTCGACGACATACGCCGATGCAAGGCGCGCCTCCAGAGGCGATGGGGTCCACGCTGACATCACACCATTTACATATGCCGCTGAGGTCGCTAGCTCCCTCGGGGCGCAGGGACCCTCTTGGGCGGCGAAGTTGCGCGTGCAAGGAGCCTCCTGCGTGGGACCCCATGCTTGGGTGAGCCCCTGCTTTGTTCCTTTTTGCAAGGCCCGGCTTCATGAGCTCCATCGACCGCTTGTTGCTGATTCCGCCCGCCTGTCGCGGTGCCAAGATGACGGGCATGGATGGTGCGTATGCGCGGAGGACCCATTGGTGGTTCAGAGGTCGGGTCGGGCAGCCTCACCCGCCGGGGCCGATGTGGTTGTTCCCGCTTGTTATGTTTCGTGAAGTGTTCGAGGTTCACGGTTGTTCTGCGGACTTCCCCTTAACCGCTGGTAACACAGATGCGACGACGACGCTCGAGGCTACTCTTCTACGGGCGCTCAGAGGAGTTAGAGGCAGAGATTTGTCTCGCCGCTGTGCATACCTCTCCCTCGAGAGTGCCGCAGCTGCGCCGCACTGCGACGCTAGAGCTCTGCCTAGTCGCCGCGCGGCGGGTCGCATTTGCCGCTTCGTCATGCCGCTGGCGGCGGACGCCAAGCAGCAGGCCCGTGATCGTGCCGCTGAGGAAGCTAGGCGAGGAGGCTGAGGGGGGACACTCTTGATCTCGGGTGGTCACGAAGCAAATTCAATGCCGCCTTCCGCGGATGTGCCGACTTTTGGCCTGAACGGAAGAGGACGCTTTTTCGTGATCGCTTTGAAGGGGCGCGTCGACGATCCCGCTTTTGGGTCCGGACTCGATAGGCTAGAGGACGAGGGTTAGGCTCTATCGCGGTTCGCTTTTTAGTCGTAATTATTTCTTTGTACTCACAACCACGCAGGCGAAGTTGTTGTCGAAAGTGGGCTTCGTAACTGCGGGGTTCTTCCCCTCATTCCTTGTATAAAAAAACTTCTTTTACGCTTAATGAAAAACAGCGGGGGGGGGCAAAAAAACTTAGCTAAGATCCTCTTAGTCAGAGGGGTGCAAAATTGACAGGTTTGAAGGCAAGAAATACGTAAGTTATGTAGAGAGATGTAATTTGTACTTGTGCATGCACGAAGATTTCCATAAAGCTTTAGTTAGCGATCGATTGACAACTTCCCGCATAGAGAACTTCAAATGAAACTAGATGGAGCCATTCACATGTGGTTCTATCAATATATATTAAAAGAAATGAGACCCACCCTAGGGAGGAATTAGGTGGTATTTCATTAAGAAGTTAAAATGGCGCTGCTGTAAACTGGCCCGAATGGGGATCAAACTTTAGAGCGTTTGCTTCCACACGGGAAGCCAACCACCTAGGTTATCTTCCCGCCCGCGCATGAGTATATAT